>PVIH01013186.1:0-59652 GCA_004025045.1 Sigmodon hispidus
CTCTGTTTTTTGATTAGTTTGGCTAAGGGCTTATCTATCTTGTTAACTTTCTCAAAGAACCAACTCTTAGATTCGTTGATTCTTTGTATTGTTCTTTTTGTTTCAATTGTATTGATTTCAGCTCTAAGTTTGATTATTTCCTGCCATCTACTCCTTCTAGGTGAGTTTGCTTCTAATTGTTCTAAGGCTTTCAGCTGAGTTGTTAGATCTCTAGTGTGGGATTTCTCTAGGTTTTTCATAAAGGCATCTAGCGCTTTGAATTTCCTCTTAAGAGTGCTTTCATTGTGTCCCACAAGTTTGGATACGTTGTACATTCATTTTCATTGAATTCTAGGAAGATTTTGATTTCTTTCTTAATTTCATCCTTGACCCAGAGGTGGTTCACCTGAGTGATGTTTAGTTTCCATGAGTTGGTAGGCTTTCTTTGGGTTTTGGTGTGGTTGACCTCTAACTTTAGTCTCTGGTTTCCTGATATGTTACAAGGGATTATTTCCATTTTTTTGTATCTGGTGCTATTTGCTTTATGACCAATTATGTGGTCAATTTTGGAGAACTTTCCATGAGGAGCTGAGAAATAAGTATATTCCTTTGCGTTTGGGTGGAAACTTCTGTAGATATCTATTAAATCCATTTGTATCATAACCTATTTTAGACTCCTTATTTCTCTGTTGAGACTGTCTGGTTGATCTATCCAGGGTTGAAAGTGGGGTATTGAAGTCTCCCACTATTAGGGTGTAAGAATTGATGTGGGATTCAAGCTTTAGCAGTGTTTCTTTTACATAAGTAGGTGCCCTTATATTAGGGGCATAAATATTCAAGACTTAAATCTCCTCTTGACCAATTTTTCCTGTGATGAATAAGTAGTGACCATCTTGGTCTCTTTTAATTGCTTTTAGCTTAAAGTCTACTTTGTTAGATATTAGGATTGCTACCCCCGCTTGTTCCTTAGGACCATTTGACTAGAAAATCTTTTCCCAACCCTTTATCCTAAGCCTGTGTCTGTCTTTGTGGTTTAGGTGTGTTTCTTGTAGGCAACAGAAGAATGGCTTCTGTTGTTGTATCCATCTTGTTAGTGTGTGACGTATTATAGCAGAGTTGAGACCATTGATATTAAGGGAAATTAGTGACCATTGATTCATATTTCCTGCCATTTTTGGTGGTAACTTGTTTGTATTTCCTTTCTATGTGCTATTTTTCTGTGGAATTATTGATTGTTTGGGATATCGTGGGTGTATCTGGGGTCCTTAGATGGAGTTTTCCCTCTAATACTCTCTGTAGTGTTGGATTGGTAGATAGATATTCTTTCAGTCTGACTTTGTCCTGAAATGCCTTGTTTACTCCATCTATGGTGATTGATAATTTTGCAGGGTATAGTATTCTGGTTTGGCAGCCATGCTCTTTTTGCATCTGTATAATTTCTGACCAAGTCCTTCTAGCTTTCATCGTTTCCATTGAATAGTCAGGGTTATTCTGATGGGTCCACCTTTATATGTGAGTTGGCCCTTTTCTTTTGAAGCTCTTAAATATTTTTTTCT
Source organism: Sigmodon hispidus (assembly GCA_004025045.1). Lineage (NCBI taxonomy): Eukaryota > Metazoa > Chordata > Mammalia > Rodentia > Cricetidae > Sigmodon > Sigmodon hispidus. Next base: position 1,536 of record PVIH01013186.1, read on the forward strand.
TTATTCTGTATGTTTTTTGGCTTGACTATAATGTGGCATGCTGACTTTTGGGGGGGTCATATCCATTTGGTGTTCTGTAAGCTTCTTGTATCTTTATAGGCATTTCCTTCTTCAGGTTAGGGAAGTTTTCTTCTATGATTTTATTGAAAATGTTATCTGTGCCTTTGAGCTGGTATTCTTCTCCTTTTTCTGGTCCTATTATTCTCAAATTAGGTCTTTTCATGGTGTCCTCGATTTCTTGAACATTTTGAGTTATGGCTTTTTTAGTTTTACTATTTTCTTTGACTGGTATATGTATTTAAGCTACTGAGCCTTCCACTTCAGAGATTCTATCTTCCATCTCTTGAACTCTGTTTGTTATGCTTGTATCTGTGGTTCCAGCTTTTTTCTTCAGATTTTCTATTTCCATCTTTGCCTCATTTTATGTCTTTTTTATTGCTTCTATTTCAGCTTTTAGTTCCTGGCATGTTTCTTTCATAGATTTGTTCATCTCTTCCAATTTTTTGTTTGTATTTTCTTCTGTTTCTTTAAGGCTATTTTTCATATCTTCTTTGAGAGCTTCGATGATCATCAAAAAGGAATTTTTGGTGTTGCTTCCTTCTGTTTCCTCTTCATTGCTCAGTTCAGTTCTTGTATTTGTAAGATGGCCACTTTCTTCTGGAGTTACCTTGTTGTTCTTTGTATTATTATGTAAGCTTTTTCAATGACATTTGCCTATGGCTTCAGTGGTTCACGATTAGGTGGCTCCTGGTCAGTGTGGCACTTGGGCTTGTGTGCCTCCTGTCACCTCTCTGGGCAGGGTCTGAGTCTGTCCTTCAGGGACCCCAGTCGTTATCTGTTTTGCTCAGTTAGATGTGTAGGTGGGTAGCCATGCAAATTCTCTCAGCAGCAGCTGGGGGGAATGTGACAGGCAGACTTTATCTGTGCCTGCTACAGTGTGAGCTGGGACTCGCTCTGCAGACAGCACCTGGTCCTGGAAGAAGATTTGCTCTTTTGTGATTGTCTTCATTCATATTACATAATGCACTGAAAGTTCAAGTATGCAACATTATTTCTTTCTGTTTTAAGGATGAATCATACACTGAATGTTGTTTATTCAATTATCCATTGCTAGATAACTTGTAATGCCTCTACATTTTGTCTACTATCAATAATGATAAAATAAACAAAGGAATGCAAATATCTTTTAAATAAACAAGGAAATGCAAATGTATTTTAAATATCCTACTTTAAATTCTTTTGTATCTATTTCAAGATGTAATTGTATTATACCTTTTTTAGATTTTTAATGGAACATCTGTGCTGTTCTCTAGACTCAGAAATGTTTTGTTGTCTTTCTGTGGTTCATACTTATAGTCTTACTTATATAATGATTTGCTCTACCATTGAGCTACATTCCCATTTCTAAAAACATTTTTAAACTACAGGACTCTTAAATTTATTTAGTATTTATGTCTCTGTTCTTTATTAGTAAATTATTAGCACATAAACATCAATACACCATCTGTGGCATTTTTATTGTTGTGATAAGATCATAACCAAAGCTACTTATAGGAGAGATTATTGAATGCTTAGAGTTTCATAAAGATAAGTTACATGAACAGCATGGTGGTAAGCATGACAGGAGGCAAGTATGGTATGATGCTGAATCAGTAACTGAGAGTTTATATCTTGAAACAAAACCACAAGCAAAGCAGGCTAAATCAGAATTGCAAGAGATTTTGAACTTCAACGTCCATTCATTGTGACACACTTCCTCCAACAAGGCTCTACCTCATGGTCATTCCTAAGCACACCTTTTGCTGGTAACCATTCAAATATATGAGGCTATGGGGACATTCTTTCTTTTTAGCGTAAGAAAACAATCATTTATTCTCATCTATAGTTATTTTCATTTTGTTTACTCACATTTTCATCATGAATATGTTAAAACTAAAAGCATGCAATGAAAGATATGCAGTACAGATGGACATAATCCAGATTTTTACCTCTTTGTTCATTCTAAGTTTAATATAATTCTTTTTTAAAAGTTTTATTTTTTATTTAAAAGGTTTTTTTTTTTATTTTACATACCAACCACAGTTCTCCCTCCCTCCCCTCCTCCTACTAGCCCCCAGCTTTTCCCCACCCTACTCCTCATCCACTTCTCAGAGAGGGTAAGGTCTCCCACAGGGAGTCAATATACTCTGCATATTAAGTTGAAGCAGGACTAAAATTCCACTGAATTTGCTACTGCGCCATCCACTTCTAAGAATTCAAAACAATGAATAAGTGAGGGGGAAAAAAGATAAGTTAAGTGACAGAAACGTTAAAAAGGCACAGAATTCTGACCCAAACTCCCAGTCTAGTCAAAGAGAGTGAGGAGGGTTTATATAAGCAAATGATATCTTGAGATCATAAAGGGGAAACCCACAGAGACATTTGAGCTACTGGGAGCTCATTGGCTCTGAACTGAGAGTAGAAACCTGCATGGGACTGAACTTGGCACTCTGAATGTGGAAGACAGTGTGTGGCTTGGGCAGATTGTGGGGCCTCTGGTGGTGGAACCAGGATTTATCTCTAATGCATGAAGTGGCTTTTTGGAGCCCATTCCCTATAGAGGGATACTTTGCTCAGCCTTCATGTGGTGGATGGGGACATTCTTATTCAAATCATGCACACACATATTTACTTCATACTATAGCATATCTAAAAATTAGGTTCAGAATTTTAGTTAATATTTCTTTTTATTTCTAACGTATTTTTATTTGGTAATTTTGCACAAAGCACCCTGATTACATTCACTTCCCATTCTTCTTATGTCTACCCTACCACCCTTGTGCTCTTTCCCTAAAAAGAAAAAAAAATACACCAAATCCAATTTGTGTTGCTCAAATATTCATTGGAGTAAGCATGGTAAAAATCCCATTGGTCAGCCCTTTACTTCAGTATAATATTTAAGGACTTTCTTCAATGGCTTCCTCTCTAAACTCTTTCATTTTATCTTTCTTTCTATTTTTGGTGGGGGAAGAGAGCTTGTAAGAGAAACTTTCAATGTCTCTCACTCTCAATTACAAGTATAGAGTCATAGATACCATAAAAGAAGCTTCCTAGCCCATAACAGCCAGTGGCAGCACGGATATGGACTTAACATGATCTCTGGCAACAGCACAAATCATGAACATTAACACAGCACCTGGCTGTAGCATGGAATATGGACATCAATCAATATGGACTTGGTCTGCAAAGCATGGATCACAGACATCAACATGGACTCCAGCAGCAACATGGACTAAGGGTATCAACAGGGACTGGAGCCATAGCATGGACTTTGGACAGTAACACAATACTCTGGTTGCAGCACAGACTTCAGATACCAACATTGTTCCAGACACCCAGCATGGCCCCAGTAAGAACAAGGGCCATGAAGTCTTTGAGTCCAAATTAGAGGAGTTTAAATCCCAAAAATGTACTATTCTCCATTTTAGACATCATGGTATTGCTCAGATCCAGGATAGTTGTGGGATGGGGTAGTACATTGCCAGGAGTGTCAAGATCCAGGCTGCTGAGTACCATTCAGACAGCCCTACTTGGCAATGATGTGCTCCCTCACCTACCACAGCCATGTTTTCATATCTGTCACTGCTACTTTGCCTCTTGTTCTACCTCTCTACTCCACAGTTGTGATCACTGCTGTATTCTTCATCACTGAAGTGACATTGCAAACTGTAGTGTGACACACTGTGTATTTTTTTTGCCCAACCAGCTTTACAAGCAAATACTTACTCCAATTAGTTAACAGTTTGATTCAAGGTTTCTGATTTCTGAAACACCATAAAAACTGTACTTTTGCTGTCTTGTTGCCCATATGCAAGGTAAACTTTGGCAAGGCATCCAGGGGCAGGATACTCCAGAGATCCAGGCCAATGCATACCTTTCAGCCCACCAAACATGACCACTATGCTTTGAGCCCTCAGTCAGCTCCAAGTCACTGGAGGGTCAGAAGCTTGAACTGCAATAGCAGTGGGTCCATGGTTTTGACCACTGTTTTCTGGTCCTCACATTCTGGCATCCTGAGCAATGGCCTTAATCAGCAACAACATATTCTTCACCAGCTATGACCATTCATTCTCCCAAACTACTTCCAAGCAGCCACATCTGTAGTTTTGCTACTCTCTACTCTACATGACTCTCCAACATCTTTCCTTCTAATTTCATGAGATCATCTTTTAAAAGAATCTTTTTATATGACCTTCTTTTTTTGGTAGTTCTATAGATACTAGGAGTTAAAATGAAAAAGGAAGTGAATTTTGCATTTGTTCTATGCTATAGGCTGTATTCAATGCTATAAGACTGTGATTGAAAGTAAATTTCTAAAAGTGGAATTGATGGATTAAAATGCTAAACCCACATAATTTTGGTATATCTTACCACATTTTACTTCACTGCAATAATATGTTCACCTCACTGACAATTTTAGAATTATCTCCATAATGATCTCACATACTTTTCTCTAATTGTACATACATACACATATACACACACATAATGCTACCTCAATTATCTCAATGTAGTTTTAATTTAATATGATAAGTATGAAAATAAAAAATTTTGTATTTTAAGATTTTTTTTTCTTTTTGGAAGTTTGTTATTTGACTTTTTCTTCCTACTGTGTTTTCACAATTTTACAGGTATAAATATATGAGGTATACTTTTTTTTTCAGTTGTCCAAATAATTTCAGGAATAAAGTCATAAAATGTTGGAAATATTTTCAAAAATCTAACTTTAAGATGATATCTTTATGCTTGGTGCTTCTTTTGAAAATGAGAAGTCCTCTCAATGTCAATGAAAATATCACCTTTCCTTTGAAGATAGATGGCTGTTCATTCTTTTAAAAGTGCATTTGTGATGGTACATTACAGACAACCCGTTGTCTTCAGAGAGTAGTTTGTCACTACTCAAACACTTACTTTTAATAAAAGAGAGAGGCCTAATGCACTTTTAAGTTCTATTACCCCTTGAAGAACTTTGTCATGAAGTTGTAAAAAGCAGGCACATAATCCAAAATAGTTTCTGGGTCATTTGTCATATTTATATGGATAAGAGATCACTATTTACTGGTTGTATTTTTATAAAATGAAAATTTCAAAAAATCTTATGAACTATAAATGAATTCTCATTTTGTTTTCACACCCCAAATGCTCTGTTTTGGTGATTGTTGATACAAAGGAAAACATTAAAAGTTGTGTAAATGCTTACTAAAGCAATGCATAATAGTATGACCCTAAAATTCTTCTAGATAGTCTCTCTTTTCTTAGAAACCTTAAACTCCATTGGTCCTGGTGACCACTTCCTAAATATAACACTAGTAGCCCAGACACTAAGAACAACAATCAATAAGTGGGTCCTCCTGAAACTGAGAAGCTTCTGTAAAGCCAAGGACACAGTCAATAAGACAAAACCACAGCCTACAGAATGGGAAAAGATTTTTACCAACCCTACAAGTGACAGAGGATTGATCTTTAAAATATATAGGTAACTCAAAAAACTAGAACCCCAAATCCGTTAAAACCCAATTAAAAATGGGGTTCAGAACTAAAAAGGGACTTCCCAGCAAAAGAATTAAAAATGGCTGAAAGACACATGAAAAAAAAAAAGTGCTCAACATCTTTAAACATCAGAGAAATGCAAATCAAAACAAGTTTGAGATACCACCTTACATCTATCAGAATGGACAAGATTAAAAACACAGATGACAGCCTATGCTGGAGAGGATGCGTAGCAAGGGTAACACTCCTCCATTGTTGATGGGAGTGTAAACTTGTTCCATCACTTTGGAATGCAGTATGGCAGTTTCTCAGAAAACTAGGAATCAATCTCCCCAAGGACCCAGCAATACAACTCTTAGGCATATACCCTAAAAATGCACATGCACACCCCAAAAGCATTAACTTAACTATGTTCATAGCAGCATTATTCATAATAGCAAGAACCTGGAAACAACCTAGATGCCCCTCAACTAAAGAATGGGTTAACAAGCTGTGGTACATCTACACAATGTAGTACTACTCAGCAGTAAGAAAAAATGATAGTCTGAAATTTGCAGACAAATGGACGGATGTGGAGAATATCATCCTGAGTGAGGTATCACAATCCCAGAAAGAGAAGCATGGAATGTACTCACTCATTAGTGGACTTTAAAGAAATATATAAAAAGAGAGATGTCATTGTACATAAGATCTCAAGGCTAGAACATAGCTAAGTGTCACAATTCCTCACTTTTACATTTATGGCTTCTAGGAGAGGGATAGTTAAGGAAAGACTTGCTTTCTTTAAGGGTCTGGCTACAGGAAGATTAATTATACTCCAGTAAGCAAATGAACAGCATGAATGGGCGGTTTTGTAAATGGGGAGATCATAAGATGATCTGAAAGGTCTGATATCTGAGTTTGATGGGGTGCATGATGTAAAAACACCAAATAACAAATATAAATAAATACATAAATAAAAAGAAGCCTGAAACTCGCATTATTTTATTGGCATGTTTATAGTCTTGAGACTTACAATGCTAGTTTGGTCTCTTTTTCTTCTTTTTCTGCCTTTGAGACATATATTGCATTTAATTTTACTAGGAAATTCAGACCCATACTTGACTATATACTTGAGATGTCTTGAATGAGACATGTCCCCATAGTCTAAGTCATTTAAATACTTGTTAACCAGTTGGTATCAGTGTTAGAGGAAGCTTGGGAAATGTGGCCTTGTTGGAGGAAGTATGTCACTGGAGGCTGGCTTTGAATGTTAAAACACTTATACTCTTTCCAGTTTGCTCTTTCTGGTTTGTGTTTCTGGTTCAAGATGAAAGCTCTCTTAGTTTTTGCTTTCAACATCTAGTTCCTATGACCTATTGCCTCTTCCTTATCATCATGGGATCTAATCTCCCTGGAACCATAAGTGTTCTAATTTTTCCTTTTATAAGTGGCCTTGAATACACCAGTTAAAGGAGCTATCACATTTACCTTTCCACATTTCTTCCACTTTTATCCACGATAAATACTCCAATTTATTTCTATGCATGATACTTCCCAAGAATTGCAGAACAATTTATCAAGTGATTTACTTATTTTCTTCCATGAGATGAGTTCAAACATAACACCTTGCCATTCAAATCACTTTATTACTATGGAAGGGTTCTTAGAAGACACCGATGTGATATGAATTTTGATAGACAATAGGTTTGTCCCCATTTTGAGATAGTGAATGTTTAAGACTGTGTAAGATCTGCAAAAAGACTTTTTAACATATTGTAAAAACAATCTATCTCAAGATGAATATAATTTAGAGATATTTATATAGAAAAAGGATTCTATCATTATTTACTTTTCATACTCTCTTGGAGCATCTAAATTTTAGGCACATATGATACAAAAACCTTTTGAGATTAAAGGCATGAGTCACGACTCCTAGAGCTTCATAGTTTGGCTCTGTCATCTGATTATCAGACTAGCTTTATTTATAAAATATATCATCACATAGGAAGAAACAACAGAGATAAACCTCTGCATTTTTCTCCTTTCTCTTTTGATGGTTTACATAGGTGAATATAGAGGCCTTAAATGGCGCTGTCTGTGGAGCGTGTCTCACACACCCCATAGCACACAGAGATAGACTTCAGCTGTGAGGGTTCCCCCAGCTGTTGCTAAGACAAGGGAGCTTGTGCTGCCATCCTGCCTCCAACTGCTTCGACAAGGACTGAGGATTTGAAATTCAGACCCCTGCCTAGAGCAGAGTCAGACATTGAGCAGATCCCTTGCTCTGAGGTGACAGGAGACACACAAGCCCACTTGTCACAACTGACCAGGAGCCACATAATCATGAACCACTGAAGCCATGGGCAGACGCCAGTGCAAAAATATATATAATAATATAAAGAAAAACAAGGTAACTGCAGAAGAAAGTGGCGATTCTACAACTACAAGACTTGAACTGAGCAATGAAGAGGAAATAGAAGGAAGCAACACCAAAAATACCTTTATGATGATCAATGAATCCCTCAAAGAAGATATGAAAAATTCCTTTAAAGAAATAGAAGAAAATACAAACAAAAAATTGGAAGAGATGAACAAATCTATGAAAAAAACATGTCAGGAACTAAAAAATGAAATAGAAGCAATAAAAAGGCACAAAATGAGGAAAAGATGGAAGTAGAAAACCTGAAGAAAGAAGCTGGAACCACAGATACAAGCATAACCAACAGAATTCAAGAGATGGAAGATAGAATCTCTGAAGTGGAAGACTCAGTAGCTCAAATAGATATATCAGTCAAAGAAAATACTAAAACCAAAAAAAGCCTTAACACAAAATGTTCAGGAAATCTGGGACACCATGAAAAGGCCTAACTTGAGAATAATAGGTATAGAAGAAGGAGAAGAATACCAGCTCAAAGGCACAGATAATGTATTCAATAAAATCATAGAAGAAAACTTTCCTTACTTCAAGAAGAAAATGCCTATAAAGATACAGAACACCAAATAGATTTGACCCCCCCCAAAAAAAAAGTCAGCACGTGTCAGGGACCAAGACCCTGGCTTGAGCCTCTAGGCCTCTGGCTAAAGGTCACCATGGAAACTTACTGATAATCCAACCACTGAGCCGGCAAGACCCCAAGTAAAATAGAAGTTCTCCCGAGTAAAATAGATGTTCTCCCAAGTAAAATAGATGCTCTGGTTTATTTAACAATAACAGAGAAGTAGCTCTAAAGATTAGAATAACAGGAATATTCTGTGGTTAGGCTACTTAGCAGCCCTCCCCATAACATAAAGGTAGCTCGAAAGAATAGAATAACAAGAACATTCTATGGTTAGGCTACCTAGCATGCCTCCCCTGAAATAAGAACAGTCACCTTTTTACCCTGCCAATACCCTGCCTCCCCTAGCCAGCTTCTTGCCCCCTCCACATATTCTGCTTTAGGACTATATAAGTATGCATGAAATTGGAATAAAATTGCAGCTCAAACTGGCACCCATTTGTCCGGCTGCCTTCTTCGCATCTCATTTGCCTTCATTCTCTCCTGTAGGTGGTCTCCCCTGTTGAAGTACCGCAGGACGGGGCAAGCACACCACATAATAAAGCCACAAAACATACAGAACAAAGAAAAAATTTTAAGAGCTGCAAAAGAAAAGGCCAAATTACCTATAAAGGCAGAGCCATCAGAATAACACCTGATTACTCAATGGAACCGATGAACCTAGAAAGGCTTGGTCAGAAGTTATACAGACTCTAAAAAAGCATGGCTGCCAAACTAGAATACTATACCATGCAAAATTATCAATCACCATAGATGGAGTAAGCAAGATAATTCATGAGAAAGTCAGACTGAAACAATATCTATTTACCAGTCCAGCACTACAGACAGTACTGGAGGGAAAACTCCAACCTAAGGATCCCAGATACAGCTATGAAACCACAAACAATCAAAAAACCTACAGAAGAATACTCCAGAGAAAGGAATTCAAACAAGCTACCACCAAAAATAGCAGGAAATAGCAATCAGTGGTCACTAATATCCCTTAATATCAATGGACTCAACTCTCCTATAAAATGCCACACACTAAAAAGATGGATACAACAACTGAAGCAATCCTTCTGTTGCCTACAAGAAACACACCTCAACCACAAAGACAGACGCAGGCTTAGAGTAAAGGGTTGGGAAAAAATTTTACATTGAAATGGTCCTAAGAAACAAGATGAGGTTGCCATCCTAATATCTATCTAATAACTATCCTGAATAGTTATGCCCCTAATATAAGGGTACCTACTTATGTAAAAGAAACACTGCTAAAGCTTGAATCCCACATCAATTCTCATACCTTAATAGTGGGAGACCTCAATACCCCACTTTCACCCCTGGATAGGTCAACAAGACAGAGACTCAATAGAGAAATAATGAGTCTAACAGAGGTTATGATGCAAGTGGATTTAATAGATATCTACAGAAGTTTCCACCCAAACGCAAAGGAATATACTTATTTCTCAGCTCCTCATGGAACTTTCTCCCAAATTGACCACATAATAGGTCATAAAGCAAATATCATCAGATGCAAAAAAATGAAAATAATCCCATGTAACATATCAGGCCACCAGGGCCTAAAGTTAGAGTTAAACAATACCAAAAATCAAAGAAAGCTTACCAACTCATGGAAACTAAACATTACTCAGCTGAACTACCTCTGGGTCAAGGAAGAAATTAAGAAAGAAATCAAAGTCTTCCTAGAATTTAATGAAAATGAATCCACAACTTACCCAAACTTGTGGGACACAATGAAAGCAGATTTAAGAGGAAAATTCATAGCACTAGATGCCCACATGAAAAACCTTGAGAAATCCCACACTAGAGAACTAACAGCTCAGCTGAAAGCCTTAGAACAATTAGAAGCAAACTCACTAGAAGGAGTAGATGGTAGGAAATAATCAAACTCAGAGCTAAAATCAGTATAATTGAAACAAAAAGAACAATACAAAGAATCAATGAATCAAAGAGTTGGTTCTTTGAGAAAGTCAACAAGATAGATAAGCCCTTAGCCAAACTAATCAAAAAATAGAGAGAGTGTCCAAAGGACATAACAACAGACCCCCAGGAAATACAGAGAATTATCAGATCATATTTTGAAAATCTGTATTCCACAAAAATGGAAAACCAAGAAGAAATGGGCAGCTTTCTGGACAGGTACCACTTACCAAAATTAAATGAAGAACAGATTAATTACCTAAAAAGGCCTATAACCCTTAAGGAAATTGAAGCTGTCATTAAAAGCCTCCCCAAAAATAAAAGTCTTGGTCCAGATGGTTTCAGTGCAGAATTCTTTCAGACATTCAAAGAAGAATTATTACCATTACTCCTCAAACTATTTCACACAGGAGAAACTGAGGGAATATTGCCAAATTCCTTTTATAAGACCACAATCACCCTAATACCCAAGCCACTCAAAGACACAACAAAGAAGAAGAACTACAGACCAATTTCCCTCATGAATATTGATGTGAAAATTCTCAGCAAAATTTTAGCAAACCATATACAACAATATATAAAAAATATCATTCACCACCACCAAGTAGGCTTCATCCCAGAAATGTAGGACTGGTTTAACATACAAAAAACCATAAACGTTAACCATCATATAAAAAAACTAAAAGAACAAAACCACATGATCTTATCCTTAGATGCTGAATAAGCCTTTGACAATATCCAACACTTCTTTATGATTAAAGCGCTGGAGAGATCAGGAATACCTAAATATAATAAAGGCGATTTACAAGAAGCCGACAGCCAGCATCAAACTTAATGGAGGAAAACTCAAAGCAATCCCACTAAAATCAGGAACTACACAAGGATATCCTCTCTCCCCTTATCTCTTCAATATAGTTCTCAAAGTTTTACCTAAAGCAATCAGAGATCAAAAGGGGATACAAATTGGAAAAGAAGAAGTGAAACTATCTCTATTTGCAGATGATAAGATTGTATACTTAATGACCCACTAAATTCTTTCAAGGAATGTCGATGGCTGATAAACACCTTCAGCAATGTAGCAGGATACAAGGTTAACTCAAAGAAATCAGTAGCCCTTCTATACACTAAAGATAGAAGAGCTGAAAAAGAAATAAGGGAAACATTACTCTTCATAACAGCTGCAAATAATGTGAAATACCTTAGAGTAACTATAACCAAAGAAGTAACCGATCTATTTGAAAAAAATTTTAAATCACTGAAGAAAGAAATTGCAGAGGATATCAGAAAATGGAAAGCTCTCCCATGTTCCTGGATAAGTACGATCAACACAGTAAAAATGGCAATTCTACCAAAAGCAATCTACAGATTCAATGCACTGCCCATCAAAATACCAACACAATATTTTTTGGACCTTGAAAGAACAATACTCAATTTCATTTGGAATAACAGGAAAGCTAGGATTGTCAAAACATTTTTTCTTAACAAAAGAACCTCAGGAGGTATCACCATCCCTGACTTCAAGTTGTACTATGGAGCTACAGTAATAAATACAGCCTGGTACTGGCATAAAAACAGATTTTTGGATCAATGGAATAGAATTGAGGATCCAGACATTAACCCAAAAACCTATGAACACCTAATCTTCGACAAAGAGGACCAAAATATTCAATGGAATAAAGATAGTATATTTAACAAATGGTGTTGGCATAGCTGGATGCCAGTGTGTAGAAAAATATAAATAGATCCAAGCCTGTCACTATGCACAAAATTCAAATCCAAGTGGTTCAAAGACCTCAACCTAAAACCAGCCACTTTACACTTGATAGAAAGAAAGTAGGAAATACACTTCAACGAATTGGCACAGGCGACCACTTCCTAAATATAACAGCAGTGGCACAGACACTAAAATCAACAATCAATACGTGGGATCTCCTGAAGCTAAGAAGCTTCTGCAAAGCCAAGGACACTGTCAATAGGACAAAACGCCAGCCTACAGAATGGGAAAAGATATTCACCAACCCTACAAGTGATAGAGGACTGATCTCTAAGATATATAAAGAACTCAAGAATCTAGAGCCCAAAGCCTTGAATAACTCAATAAAAAAATGGGATTCAGATCTAAAAAGGGAATTCTCAGCAGAAGAATTACGAATGGCTGAAAGGCACCTGAACGTGCTCATCATCTTAAGCCATCAGAGAAATGCAAATCAAAACAACTTTGAGATACCACCTGACACCTGTTATATTGGCTAAGATAAAACACACAAATGATAGTCTATGCTGGAGAGGATGAGGAGCAAGGGGACCCTCCTCCATTGTTGGTGGGAGTGTAAGCTTGTTCAGCCACTTTGGAATATAGTATGATGGTTTCTCAGAAAATTGATAATCTATCTCCCCAAGCATCCAGCAATACCACTTCTGGGTGCATTCCTTAAAGACGCACAGTCACACTACAAAGGTATTAGCTCAGCTATGTTCATAGCAGCGTTATTTGTAATAGCAAGAACCTGGAAACAACCTAGGTGCCCCTCAACTGAAGAATGAATTAACAAACTGTAATACATCTACACAATGGAGTACTACTCAGCAGTAAGAAAAAAATGATATCCTAATATTTCCAGGCAAATGGATGGATTTGGAGAATATCCTCCTGAGCAAGGTATCACAAACTCAGAAAGATAAGCAGGGGATGTACTCACTCATTATTAGACTCTAAACAAGAAACATACAAACAAACAAGAAAAAAGCAAAGCATTTCCAAGCTGTAAACCACAACCACTGAACAGCTTGGGATCAGAAACACCTTGGACTGACTCCTTGGATCCCACTCCTCCTATAGGAACACCTGACTCAGTCTTGATGTTGAGGGAAGAAAACTCTCTATCTGCCAGTGTGGAGGCTGAACTAAACATTATTGGGACGGTGGGACCTTGGGACAGCCTGCAGCCGCCGGGGGAGGGGGGGGAAGAATGGGGAATTGTAGAGAAGTGAGAATGACCTGATGTGGTGGGAGGGGGAAGGGACCTTGAATAAGTATATACAAGGATAGAAAGTGTGACTTCTTTGTTCATAATAATAAAATAAAAAAAGAATGCACAAGGATAGAAAGTGTGACTTCTTTGTTCATAATAATAAAATAAAAAAAGAATGCAGCCTAAAAAAAAAGAGGCCTTAAATGATGTTGGACTTGCAAAGTGAAAGATTCATGTGTATATGAACACATGGAAAGCAAGTTCCTACACTAGATTATTGTATGAGCAATAATCATAAAACTAATTACATTTGTATACTTATTCTTATTTGTTAGAGTCAACTTCATCATAGTACATGTTATCTTAGCTTGTCTTATTTTATTTACTTGTATGTCTCTCTCCCTCTTAAATTGAGACTACCTTGAGGTCAGAGAAAAGGCCCTACCCATCTTTTTATCCCTTGTGGCAGAGAAAGACCAAATACATATTTAATTGAATGAGATCACAGACTGCCAAGAAAGTTCAGTTAAAAATAATCAGAATGGTATCCACAAGTCAATTATTATTTAATTTTCATAATGGATATATAGAGATATTTTTATATACCCTGGAAATTATCTACTTAAAAATATAGATTTTAATATTTTCACACAAATAAGACTATTATCAAATCAACCAAAGTGCACATTTATAGCTAATGGTGAATATCCTTTTTTATCCTTGAATGTAATTTTTAGTTCCCCTTTGTAAAAATATTTGTTCAGGTCTCTTATTCATTTTAAGTTTGGTTTTTTTGTGTATGTGTTTTTGAGTTTCAAATCTTCATATATTCTGGGGTTTTTTTTGCAATGTAGCAAGAAAACTTTATTCAAAAGTATTTTGCTACCACAGATCAGAAAGAAATATGCTTTCAAGAATTACTATAGACAACTTGAATGAGGCCCAAGACCCTTATTTTTGTTTATGAGGACCAGGATAAGGAGAAGTTTTGTTCTTTTTTTATTTTTAAAAAATCAATATCAAACATTCTATAAAAAAAGCAAAGAATTCAGAACAGATGACAAAAAACCCAAACAGTAATAAAACTTTTCTTTTCTCTAAAATACATGAAAGATAAAAAATAAAATCTAAAACTGATCCAATTATTTTATGAGCATTGTCTCTTATTATTTGGCTTCTTTTGTCAGTTTTTTGATGTTCAAAAGATTTATGTTGTTTTTTAATTTTGGAAAAGTCCAACATATCTATGCTGTTGTTGTTGTTGATAAACTATGCCTATACTTTTGATGCCTTAGGAAACAACTGCCAAGTCTAAGATCACAAAGTGTTATTTCATATGTGTGTGCAACCAATTTCATTTAGTTTTTATTAGTTATAAGGTAGGACCTGGGATTGGTAACTCACACCTATAATTACAGAATTCATGAGATTGAGGCAAGAGGTTCCAAATTTTAAGTTCTATCTGGGAACAGCATTCAAGGGATGGCAGGATTCTCCATTTGTGTCTTGTGTGTTTTGAGAGAAGCTATCACATTGTGTTCCAGGATATTCTGAAACTATGCAGCCCAGGCCAGCTCCAATTTCCTACCAAACCTCCTGCCTCAGCCTCTTGAGTGCTGGGGTTATAGATGCAGGTCATCACTCTTATCATGACCCCCTGTTCTTGAAGGAGGACACTTTAGCATTCCTGCATTATAAAAATTGCACCACTAACTTTTTTCGCAGCATAATTTTTCCCAATCTACATATGAATGTGGAGCCAAAAATGATTTAAACTCATTTGTAGCCTTAAGTCACTCTCACTGCTCCTCTATGGATTGTAACTATGACTTTAGTTTGATATTCAGTCTCAAGACTCCTTGAATGTAGTGGTATTGTATTTTATATATTGTCTTGCAATCTGATGTGTGTATATATTTACTATTTGTGTTGTTTTAGGGCAGGGTCTTAAAATATGCAGAAAGAGTCTAGGCGCTTCTGAAACTCATGTTATAACCAAATCTGGCCTCCTGTTTTAGGCTCCCACATACTGAGATTGCAGGTGTGTGCCAGTTATGATTATTGACAATAATCATGAATATATTTCAGGTTTTTTTTCTTTTATGGCAGTACATTTTGTTATGTGATAGATAGATTTTATTGTCATGTGGACACAATCTAGCATCTCCTGAGAAAAGAATCTCAATGAGTGATTTTGAACATCAAGTTGGCCCATGGACATGTCTGTAGGAGAGTTTTTTTTATTACATTTATTGAAGTAGAAAAAGCTGCTCACTGTTGGTGGCACTGTTATCAAGGAAGGGAATTCTGAATCTCATAAGAATGGAAAAATCAAAATGAGCACATATATGCATGCTTTCTATTCCTGATCACAGATGTGATGTGACTAGCTTCCTGAAGCTTTCACAGCAGTACTGACCTCCCTAGATATTATGGAATTTCATGTGGAACTATGAGACAAAGCAAACCCTTTTCCCCTAAATAGTTCAAAGCTTTGGCTATATACTTACAGATCAGCCTGGACTACTTGAAACCCTGATACTAATCAACAAAAGGGTGCTGTACCAATTTGCAAATGCAGTAAAAGTATAAGAGTATTTTAAGTGTTCCACACAGTTCTCAACACTTTTATGTGAATCATTATAGAATTTTGTGCTAACATTGTTATGGCATTTCTCTAATGAGGAATAAGAGTATGCTTTTTAATGTATACATTGGCTATTTTACACTCCTTTGCAAAGTGTTGAGATCTTTCCTTGAGTTTCTTTAGGTTAGGTCCGTTTCTCTTGTCTTTAAAAATTCCTTATGTAGTCTAACAGTAATCTTTGTTAGAGATTGTCACAGATTGGTTTTTCTATTGCTGTGATAAAATACTGACTCAAAGCAATAAATGAACAAAAGGTCTATTTGATCTTAAAATTTCAAGTAACTATACATCAAAGTAAATCAGGACAGGTACTCAAGGCAGGAACTGAAACAGAGATTATGGTGAACAGTTGCTTACTGCCTTACTCCCTATATTTGCTCATCTTGCTTTCTTATACCAAAAAGGAACACCTTCCGAAAGTGACACTGCCTACAGTGGACTGGGACCTTCAAAATCAATAAGAAACTGGGAAAATGGCCCTCAGATAATATGATGGAAGTAGGTTTTCAATTGAGGTTCTCTATTCCTACGTAATTTTAGTTGTTGCCAAGGTGAAAAAAAGTTAATTATCACAAATCAGAATATTATAAAGTATCTTAACTATCCTGTAGGTTGCCTTTTTCTCATAGTATTATGAATTAGTGAACAGAAATTTTTAACTTCAAGATAATTCAGTTTATGAAAATATATCTTTGTAGATTATGCTTTTTAAACTGGTTTGAATAATGTTCAGTTTATTTCAAAGCATTAAAAATGTTATAAGGAAAGGCCCTCCTCCAATATGTAAACTGTGTGAACATCTAGTCACCATGAATCATTCATTGACAATGATTTTCTACCCAATTGTTTTGAGCCAGTGCTTTTACCGAAACTTATTCAGTACTGAAGACTTTTACCTGAACTTGTAATTATGTTCTGTTGATTTGTGCCTTCAAACACAGACCAGCACAGCAAGAATTTTTTTTTTTAATTTTTTGACATTACCTTGCATTATTTTTTGAAATCAGGACATGTAAGTTTTCCAACTTTGTTCTTCCTTATCAAGATTATTTTGGCCTACTATGTCCTTTTCATTTTCACATAAATTTCAGATCAATCTTATCAAATTCTGAAAAAAAAATGCAACTGAGATTTTGTTGGAGATTGTTTAAGTCTGTAGATAACTGAGAGAATGATTCTTTCTTAATAATACTAGAACGT
Organism: Sigmodon hispidus; assembly: GCA_004025045.1. Taxonomy (NCBI): domain Eukaryota; kingdom Metazoa; phylum Chordata; class Mammalia; order Rodentia; family Cricetidae; genus Sigmodon; species Sigmodon hispidus. The sequence goes on from PVIH01013186.1 coordinate 18,842, forward strand.
CTGATTCATAAGCAGAAGATTTTCATTAATTTAGTCCTTTTTGTCTTTCAAATACATCTTGTAGTTTTTATTAAGTACATCATGTGTCTTTTTGCAAGATTTAATCATAACTATTTTATTAATTTTATGGTGTTATAATTGGGATTGTTTTCATAATTTTATTTTAAATTGTTCATTATGAGTGTGTAGAAATACAATTTTCATGTGTAACCTTCCAGATTCAGTTTCCTAGTCCTAATAGTGTTAAGAAGAGTCTTTATCTGGTTTCTATTCTACTTGCTCCTGGAGCTGTTTCTCAGCTCCCCCAATCTCATCACAAAAGTCTCTAAGATAAAAGACACAGATGACAGCCTATGCTGGAGAGGGTACGGAGCAAGGGGAACATTCTTCCATTGTTGGTGGGAGTGTAAGCTTGTTCAGCCACTCTGGAATGCAGTATGGCAGTTTCTCAGAAAATTGATAATCAATCTCCTCAAGGACCCAGCAATACCACTTCTGGGTGTATTCCCTAAAAATGCACAGTTGCACTCCAATGGCATTAGCTCAACTATGTTCATAGCAGCATTATTTGTAATAGCAAGAACCTGGAAACAACCTAGATGGCCCTCAATTGAAGAAGATTAACAAACTGTGGTATATCTACACAATGGAGTGCTACTCAGCAGTAGGAAAAATATACCCTAAAATTGGCAGGCTAATGGATGGATTTGGAGAATATCCTCCTGAGCGAGTTATCACAAACCCAGAAAGATAAGCAGGGAATGTACTCACTCATTAGTGGACTCTAAACAAAAAAAGAAAATAAACAAAATAAAATAAAATAAATAAAAAGGAAAAAAAAAAGCAAAGCATGCCCAAGCTGCAAACCACAACCGCTGAACAGCTTGGAATCAGAAACACCTTGGACTGACTCCTTGGATCCCACTCCCGCTAGAGGATCATCTGACTCAGTCTTGATGTTGGGGGGAGAAAACTGAATTTGCCAGGAGTGGAGGCTGAATTAAGCAATATTGGGACCGTGGGAACTTGGGACTGCTTGCCCATGTGGGGGAAGGGGAGTTGTGGAGAAGAGAGAATGACCTGATGTGGTGGGAAGGGGAAGGAACTTTGAGTAAGGATATACAAAGATAGAAAATGTGACTTATTTTTCATAATAATAAAAAAGAAAAAAGTCTCTATTTCAACTCCTCAGTATAATATAGTTCTTAACAGTATCTCAGTTTTATTCACATAAATAGTCTTCATGAATTCATGCCTTCTTCATGTAAAATACTTGATATTTACTAATGATATATCTTGTGTATAATATTTTTTTGAAATATCCAATTCCTCTCCTACTCACTGTTAATTAAGAGGTGCTGGGAAGCTGATATGTAAATGCTATGAAAATATCTTTGATTATCACCTTTGAAAATGATCTTCATTACTCTGAAATGCCTATAGATGAATGGTTATTTAGGAACTAATTACATTGGTACAACTATATGGCATATTCTTTTGGTCACCTATGCTGTAATCTTTTTGTAGATAGTAGTTATTTGTAAAACTATATTATTTATTCTCTCTTTCGATAAAGATATTGAATACATTCCAATGATGTGGCAAATATAACTTTTCAAATAAGTGTATAATTTGCTATATTTTTGGGATGGCAAAATAATAAAGCCTTAATATCTGGAGTTCTGTAATACAGCTCAGTGAGAGAGCATTTCACCAGCATCTCCAAAACCCTGGATTAAAACTCCAGGGCCACACAAAATAAGCTTTCAATCAAACAAAAATGCACAGAGTTCTCTAAACATTAAACATGACTGAGCATCATCAAATTTCTTTACATGATTAAAAGAAGAGTTTGGAGAGTTGATAGATGAGAGTGCATTAACTTAAAATGTAGAGGTTTATTTATGCAGATAAACAAGTTATATTTTATTCATTCTTATGTTTATTTGAATTTTGTTCATTGTATATTTTAGAAAGTGTATAAGCCTTAAGTTGTATATATTTATATTTATGAAATCATTACTATTATAATCAAATTATTAATTATTGAACACAGCTTAATTATAGCTTATTTATTTCTAGTTGATTGAATACTTTTCATTTGAACTTAAGAATATCTATTTTAGACAAATAATGATGAAATTTTTTAATCAGTGATTGAGTTATGGGTTACCGTTGTTTCCTTACCTGTGCTTTTTATAATATCTAGAAGAATTTTTCTGAATAATATATATTACCTCACAAACATATAATCACATTTGATTTTTATTTGTTCTCTTTAACATGCTTCAATAAAAAAATCAGCAGTAGTAATTTTTATTAAAAAAGAAGAATCTTTATATTCTTTCTACACAGAAGATCATATCATCTGTAGATAGTATTAAAAAGAACGATTTACAGTTCTTGGAATAACATTCAAAGATGTCTAAGACACAAAATCATAAGTTTGCTATGTTGCCAGTATTTAAATTTAAAGCCAAGAGTAATATTTATAGGATATTTTACTTCTTACCTATTTTATGTGCAATGTTTTTTTTTTTTCTGGTGATTCATGAGAGAAAATTGTAAATCTTGAGTCAATGTCAGATGGAAATGAAGATAAAATTTGTGTACACTGTAAATACAGTCTTTGTACCTCTCTTACTCAACTGGAATATGAATCGTGTAGAATATTGTTGATACATGTCAGCTTAGACTACGAAGCCTTTCACAGAAAAACTTCCCTGTACAGGAAACAGGTTCTGGTATTGCTGGACTGCAGGAAGCCAACCCTGGAGCCTCTGGATTTTCAGTTATCAATAACTGCCCAGATGAAGTATTTTTAAATCTGTTCAAATAAACTATAAAACCATATTGGTGGAGACTACTGTGCAGAAAATACCTTATAATTAAAGCTGAGAGAGTATATACAGGAAATAATTCACACTAAGAAGAGGCAAAGAACAGTATGGTAACAGAGGAGAACAGAAATTTGTAAACCAAACACAAGGAAACAAAATGAGTTTACATTCTGGTTCAAATACCTAAGTGTGTTACTATTACTAAAAGATTAACACAGTGACAATATGTAAAATAATTTCTAGATAAACTCTTAACTATTAATAGTATTTCTATTTAATAGTCATCTCTTAGTTCAAGAAAGTAATCCATAATGGGTTACATGCTGGTTGATCAGGGAGAAAATATTGCTATATAAATCAGAATTTTTATATTAAATCAAAATCTCCCCTGTATATTTTATAGATATAAGTACTGCATAGCTATTACATACGCAAAACTATTACATATACATATCTACATTTTAAGTGGGTATTAAAGAATCTGATGTCATACCATTACATTAGTAGATGACAATGATAGACTCAAACTTAAAAACAGTTTTTAGTGTTTTCAGTATCCTCTTAGTACAACAATTTCCTCAGTGCTTTGTAATTCTGTGAAGTTTATATCCTTTTGTTTATATTAGACTAACATAAATTTGGGGCAGGAGCCATCCAAATTAAATTTTATGGCAATGTCAAGGACACCCAGTTCATTGATAGGCTTGGAACCCAGCATATCCCAATCAAAGCTCATTCTGTACTTTAAGAAAGTTTTGAGTTAGCACCTTTAATTTTATTTGGGATTGGGATGTGTAGAAATGACCTGAGTTTGAAGCTGTTCACTACTTTCTTGTTTGTGAATAGGGAAAGTTTTCTGGGAAACAGAAAAGATAGACCCAAGGAATGTGTAGTCAAGAGTTGGAAAACAAAGCAGTCTTAAGGTTCTCATGGGAACTGGATCTGACTATATAAAAATATATTCCTTTCCTCCCTTTCCTTCACTCTCCCTGTTAGTTTATTTAGCTAGGTTATGTTCACTTTTTGTCCATTAGAATTGAGAACATTCTGATTGACACCTGATTTATTCTTAGTTACCACTTAGGACTCCTTTATTACCTCATCCTGAGGTGAAAGTTAATAATAGAGGAGAAATTACAAAGCAGAGAAATAGGAAAGTATGCTGAAAAGGTGAAAATGTAGGCAAAATTTTAAAAGGAGAGATATGAATTAGAGTGTGTGATGAATAAAGTGGTACTGGACAATTATTTTCATGTGGCATTCATGCCCCTCAGTTATGTTTTTATAAGGGTAATGGTCTGCATTTTAATAGGCTTTTATAGAACCAAAATTATTATACATAAAAATTTTAAGACTTCACGAAATCAAATGCAGTATTCTTAAAGTTCTTACCTGCCTTCTGAAATTCTGGTGAGTTACTTTTTTCCTTTACTCATCCATAGTCCACCATGATGTATTATGAGTACACTTAAGCTGCACCCAAACAGATTGTTCCCTGAGTAGAGAAAGATTAACTTTGTTGCTTTGCATTTGTAAATTATTCCATGAACTTTCAGTATATGAATAATTTGCCTACAAAATAGCAAAATGTGTGTGTTCTAGGATAATGAGAAAGGAAACTTTAGGTGCCTCAGTTCAATGTCTTTAAACTGTATCCACACAAGTATATGGTAGATGGAAGGATGACAGCATTTTCAATATTTATATCTGTATTTTGATAGTTTTAAGAAATCAGATATTTAGTATTAATTTATACTGGAATATCCTTGGTGAGCAGAAGGGAAGTGAATTGAAACTTCAGAGTACTTACAGTGTGAATGAGTTCCTCTGTAGAGACTCAAAGACCTTTTGTGAGGTAGTCACAGTATCTGAATGCCAATGTTTATCTCTGGTGAGATAATTCATTGCCACTTTAAAAAACTTATCTAGTTAGAAAACTCACTGCCTGTACTCTGTTGACAGAGACTGCAAGTGCATGAGAACATTGTAAATGAGAGTATAAAAGAATGTAAATGAGTTGTCTTAAGTGTCACAACCAGTGACAAAACTGAAAATAAATCTCAGGATTTCTTATTCCCAAATCTGAGTCTCTTTCAGTTTTCAGACCCAATGAAAATTTAATAGTTGAGAAAACATAATTTTATCCTTTCACTATATAGAGAGGGCACCTCAAAAGATAGTCAGAAAGCAGTCAAAAAGATAGAAGGAAATAGAATGAAAGCATTTCCCCTTTACAGTTCACAATTGTCTAGAAAATAGGGAGAAAAGCTGATATACTAAAAAAAGATAAATCAGAACTCATTACTGAATGGTTGCTGCTTATCATCTCAAAGTTTCATTTTAATTCCCGTTGCTTCACTTAGCTTCTGATTGTTATATATCTCAGCTTAGATGTGCATAGCAACATAATCACTCACTGTATAAGGTGCTGTGCATCTTAGGCAACTGGAGAAGCTGATTAAAGGATTTAGAAAAATGAGTATGAAGAGATAACACTTTCTTACCAAATGAATTAGTCTTCAGGCTGTGCATGGCATAAAACCAACTACATAGCCATTAACAATTACAGAACATCTCAAAGTGAGTTTTAGCAGGCACAGACCATCACTTATGGAAGTCCAAGACCAATATATTAAGTCTTGTCTTCTTCAGTATAAAACAGAAGAAGAATTCAGGACAGTCTTTCTTTATCCAATGTTATTCATTTTACTCCCATGGCCTACGAATGTGTATTTAATATGCTCCTTAAATATACTGACTTTGTCATTAAGATGTCTTGAATTGTTTAATATTTTAATTTTTGTTCCCATGTCACTCTGCCTTTTAATTCATTTTTATATTTATAGTATCTTAAGAATATATTTCATGTTACAGTCTTTTGATTGTGAGTATTACAGTAATTAAATTATGTAGTTTTAAAAGCATAGTAAACAATGAACAGAAGTGTTTAATTGCTTTCCTTTGGTAATCTTGTGTTCACTGAACAAGTGTCTACACTGAGTCTTCCCTTGAGAGCTGAATATGCTCTACAATAGTCATTATTCTCAGGTAGATGTATTAAAATACAGAAATAATCAATAACAAAATTACTACCCTTATAATGCTGATAATTTTAGGAAGTAATATGCTAATTCATTAGGTTTCATGGCTATTGCAGGAAAGAAAAAGAAAAGAAAAGAAAGGGAAGAAAAATACACAGAAAGCAAATAATGTTATTACATTGAGAAAAATTAAAGGAGGTAAGCATAAAAGTGTGGAGCTATACTGACAAAAACACATGAGGTGAGATGAAGGTGCTTTGTCTAAAGGCAGTGTACAAAGAATCATAAATACTTGTTATAAGATAAGGTAGAACATTTCTAGCAATCAGGAGGCTAAGCCACAGAGATCCTGCAAAGCAATCCAATGAGGCATAGGTTAACAGTCACTAAAGAGGAAGAGGTCTTGAAACCCTACCTGTTCTTGAGGACCTATAAACAGTTAAGGGTTACTAGTAAAAAAAAAAAAGATAGTTTCATCAGTCTTGTAGCCACTGGTAAGTTGTCAGTGTCTTATATATTCTCAAGCATGTTTCTGTAAAGAGCCCTAATTCACTGGGTTACCAAAACAATGAATTTATAGTAGAGGAGGGACTAGTTAGATAGAGGAAGAAAACCAGCTGAAATGTATAAAGACAGGAATGAGAAGTGAGAGGTGAATGTGATCAACATACATTATAAATATGTATAAAACTGTTATAAACCTATTGTTATATTTATCAATAATATATACTTATAAAGAACAAAAATGTGTTTTAATATACTGGTTTACCAAAAGCTTTTAAATGAATATTAGACTTTTTGGTAACAAGACAACATTATTGGACAAACTAAACATTATATTTCCAAAAACTGAAGAAAGGATTAACACACTGTTATACATCTACACAATGGAGTACTACTCAGAAGTAAGAAAAAATGATATCCTAAAATTTGCAGGCAAATAGACGATTTAGAGAATATCCTCCTGAGCGAGGTAACAGAGAAGTCAGGGGACAGAGAAGAAAAGGACCAGAGCACATGCTCACAGTCACTTTTAAGGGAGGGGGCGTGCACGGTTATGCGTCATGGGTCCAGGGAGGTGGTTCCATATGCAGTGCCATAGGGTTTACTAAGCCACGCCCAGGGTTGTGCCTCCATGCAAGGTGGGTCCAGGGAGGTGCTTCTGGGTTCAGGGAGGTGCTTCCATATGCAGTGCCACAGGGTTTACTTAGCCATGCCCAGGGTCGTGCCTCTGTGCAAGGTGCATCCCATCTGAGCTGAGTAGGCTCAGCTAGGAAATGCCAGAAATCCTTACAGAGGGAGGCTGAATGCAGACATGGAGAGATTGGGAGGGGGAAAGAAAGGAGAGCAAAGGGATACAAGGGAGAAAGGACATTATTTTCTAAAAAATAAAAAAGAAAGAAAGAAAAGAAAATGAGAAAAATACTTATTATTATTTCATAGGCTATAACTATGTTCTGTATATCTTTGTACACAATACTATATTAGTGTTGATTCTTTAAGATTTACTTTAAATTACACAAAGTCAATGAAATTGGATCACAGATTAAATTAAAATTAAAAAAATTGGTCAGGTAATGGAATGATTTTATGTTATATTAAAATCCCTGGTACTTGGTCATTCTGACTTCAATTTACCATTTCCATTGGTTTCTATTGCTGTAACCATGGCCAAATCAACTTGAGGAGGGAAGGGTTTATTTCCCACACATTTTCACGTCACTCCCCATCACTGAAGGAAGTCACAAAAGGAACTCAAGGCAGCAACTGAGAGACAGGATCTGATCCAAAGAGTATGAAGGAATGCTGCTTACTATATAGCACCCCACAGCTCAGACAGTCTATATTCTTATAACACTTAAGATAACAAATACAGCACTGGTACCATCCACAATGAACTATAATCTTCTCATATCAATGTCAATTTAAAAGTACACCATTGGCTTGCTCACAAACCAATCTCTTGAGCACATTTTGTCAATTGAGGTTTGCTCTTCTCATATGAATATAGTGTGGGTAAAGCTGGCATAATATGAGTCAGCATACCATCCATAATGTCTATGTGTATGTGTGTGTGTGTGTGTGTTTTCTGTATGAATAGGAAAAATGGAAGAAAGAATATCTTAGACACTATATAATACATAAGAAGGAGTTTAAACTGCTTTACTTTAGTTATTTTTATCTATTCATGTTTATTCATGTTCCTTGAATAGTTTGAGGTTGAGAGGCTTTAAACTTAGTGTGAAGACATAAGAGATGAAAATTTCTAATGTCTTTGGGTTTAAGAAGTATTGTCCTAGAAAGGAATAAGCATGATTCTTGTGGGATCCCATTTTCTTGCAAGTCAGATGTTTTTAAAATAACAAATTTGGTCCTTTGTTCTCTGTGGAGTTAATGTCACACATACTCCACCCTGACAAAAGCTGACATTAAGCCTACACCCTCATTGGACTCCAAACACATGAATCTGGAAAATTTCAGACTTTTAACTGAGAAAACCATAACCTAAATAAAACCCCTTATAATGTCAACCTCTCGTATTTGTTTAAAAATGTTTACGTACCAACCACTATCCCCCTTCCATTTTCCAAGTCATCCCTCAGCTTCTCCCCCCATTTACCCCTCAGAAAGGGTAGGGACTCAAAAGATGAGTCAATAATGTCTGGCACATCAACTTGAGGCAGTACAAGACCCTCACTCCCCTCAGTATCAAGTCAGTGCCAGGTATCTCTCTATAGTGAATGGGCTCCAAAAAGCAAGGGTTAAATTCTGGTCCCAATGTCAGAAGCCCCACAAATTGCCATTTCACACATCTGTCATACACATTCAGAGGGCCAAGTTTATTCCCATGCAGGTTCCCCAGCTATCAGAGTCAGTGATCTCCCAATAGCTCAGGTCAGCTCTCTCTGCGAGTTTCCTCATCATGATCTTGACCTCATATAATCTCTCCTCTCTCTCTTCAACTGGACTGAGATCAATACTAAGTGCTTAACTGTGGATCTGTTTCTGCTTCCATCAGTTGCTGGATGAAGGCAATGACAATTAGAGTGGTCATCCATTTGATTACAGGAGAAGGTTAATTGAGGCACCCTCTCCAATATTACATGGAGTTTTAGCTGGGGTCATGTTTGTGGGTTCTTGGGTATTTCTCTAGCACTAGTTTACCGTAACTCCAAAATGGCTCCCTCTGTTAAGGTATCTATTTCATTATCCTCCCTTTCTGTTCCTTCCTCAACTCAACCACCTCATTCTCTCATGTTCTCTTTCCACCTCCCCTTGGCCTTTTCCTCTCTATGGTCTCAATTTACTCAGGAGGTCTTAACTATTTTCTCTTTCCAGGGGGAACCATGAATGTCTCTTTCAGGTTTCTCATTGTTACCTAGCTGCTCACAGGCTATAGATTGTAGCCTCTTTTATCCTTTGCTTTACACCTGAAATCCATTTGTAAGTGAGTACATACTGTTTTTGTATTTCTAGATCTGTGTTACTTAACTCGGAATCTTTTTTCTAGTTCCATTCATTGGCATACAAGTTTTAGGATGCCAGTTTTTTTGTTTTTCTGCTGAGTAGTAGTCTATCATGTAAATGTAACTCCCACACCCTATTAAGCTATTCTTTAGTTGTAGAGCAACTAGGTTGTTTCCAGGATCTGGTTATTAACAAATAATACTGCTATAAACATACTTGAGCCAATAGTCTAGTGGTACGAATGTGCATCATCTGGGTATATGTCTAAGAATGGTATTGCTGGATCATGAGGTAGATTGTTTCCCAGTTTTCTGAGAAAAGGCCATATTGATTTCCAAAATGGCTGTGTAAGATTACATTTTCACCAGCAATAAAAGAGTGTCATACCCTCCAGCATAGGCTGTCATCAGTGTTTTTGATCTCAGCCATCCCAACATATATAAGATTGTATTTCAGAGTTGTTTTGATTTGCATTTCCCTGATGGCTAAGGATGTTGAACAATTATTTAACTGTCTTTCAGTCATTAGAGATTCTTCTGTTGAGAATCTTCTGCTTAGATCTGGTATCATGTAGGTAATTTCTTTATAAAACAAGATTGTAATTAAATGTATCATATTCTTTTATTCTTTAAGAGTTTCCTGTGTATATATATATAAATTTTAGTTCTTTCACCCTTGATATGCCACTACATGTGTGTGTGTGTGTGTGTGTGTGTGTATGTGTGTGTGTGTATGTGTGTGTGTGTGTGTGTGTGTGTGTATGTGCAACATATTAGTTGTTACATCAGTTAAGTAAGTGATACTACTTTCTCCAGGAAACAGAAATTGCCATTAGCTGTTTTGGGGAGGAGAAAGGTCTCATGAGCTCCTTCCCAATCTGTGATGAAATATTAACTAGCTGAACCTTATGCAGTCTTTGTATGGCTAACCACAGTTGTTTTTTATACTAAAGAAAAAATAAAAACATAATGACCAAACTATAATATTTTCAGAAAAGCAAATGACCAAACTATAATATTTTCAGAAAAGCAAATTTCCATAATGATTTTCTTTTGCCATGCATGTACAGTGAATGTTTGTGGGGGCTGTAGGCCATATGTTAATCAGGCAATACTTTTTGAAGTATAGCTTCTCACTGAATCTGGACCTCATGGCTTGACTAGAATGACTACCCAGTGAGCTCTGTGGATCCTCCTGTCTTTTCATGCCTAGAACAGCTATTACAAATATGTGCCATTACATAAAGTCTTTCTTTGATGCTGAGGATCAAGACTCACATACTTTATCCACTAAGCCAATTCCCTAAGCTCTTCAGTAATGATTGGCACTATATGATGAATCAAAAGGGAAAAAATTACTTATTTTCTATAGTTTAGAAAAATATTGGGATATTATTTTAAAGAATAATATATGTAGTAATATTTAATCATAATTCTAAACAAAGAAGCAAAATAATTTAATTAGATCTGTGAGAGGAATTTTTAATTAATTTTATTTTTGAAATATTAATGTTAGTTTTCTTAATATAAAGGAAATTTTCCTGTCAATATTATGATGATTATGTTAGACTGAAAATTGCAGATGGTGTAGAAAAGATATTTATCATTTTAGAGTACAAAAAATCATTTTATTCTTTCTTATTTTTTCTTTATTGGGATTATAACTATTTGCTTTTTTCATATAGTTCTTTTTAATTGTGTCGTTTATTTAATTTTAAGAAGCAGGGAGAGAAGTTGATATTTTTAATAATTATAATATATTTTATATGTATTTCTCAGAAATGGATTACCTTATATGTGTACCTTGTGCCAGAAGAGGCCAGAAGGGGATATTAGATTTGCTCCAATTGGAGTTTTAGGTAAGTATAAGCTATCATGTTGGTTGGGAAATAAATTCAACTCTTCTGCATGAGCAGCAAATGATCTTAACCACTGAGCCATATCTTCAGGCCCAAACTTTGAGGATTTATCAAATGATATTAACTGATATTAACTAAATCTCTTGTTATGACATTTAATTTTCCAAAGACACTTTGAAGATGGATAATAAAACCCAGTGGTTAAAGTTGTGTGCTGCTAAGCCTCACAACATGATTTTCATTCTTAGAACCTACATGGTGGAAGAAGAGAACCGTTTCCCTCAAGTTGTCTTCTGACTTCTACACATGCACTATAATAATCATGTGCACAGACAAACATACACATACCCCCACATGAATACATATATAAATATAACAAAATGTACTTTAAAAGCTAAGCATTATCATCTTCATTTTGGTGAAAAGAAATAAAAAAGTGATATGACTGTCCAACAGATATTCAAAAACAAGTAAATGAAACAGATGGGATTTGTACACATACTTATCTTTAAAGTATATAATCTATTTAGTTTATAATAAGTCCCTAATCTTTTTATCTACTGAGCAATTTTTACAACTGTAGGTGCTCATAAGTCTTAAAAGTTATTTAATACCTTGTTTATAAAGAAAGGATTCTTTTGTTTTGTAAGTTACATTTTGAATTTACCTGTATTTTTCTCTGACTTGAAATAACACTTGCAATTGTGCTTCCATGTATGTTTAAATCTGAGCTTCATGAAGCATGTTATGACAACATTTGAATGGATAGCACCATATTCAATAATCAATTAAGAGTCTCAATTTTATCATCAGGAAAACTGACAAAAAACACCACATTCTACCTACTCAGTGATGGAAAATTATTTTTCTATGTATTAAATTACTAAGTGAGGGGACTGGGTGCTGTCTGCAGAGTAAGTCCCAGCACACTCAGTAAAAGGCACAGATAAAGTCTGCCTGTCAGGTTCCCCCCAGCTGCTGCTGAGGAAATTTGCACTGCTACCCACCTCCACCTCCAACTGAGGGAACAGATAACAACAGGGGTCACTGAAGGACAGACTCAGACCCCGCCCAGAGGTGAGGAGGGGTCACCAGGCTCAAGCACCTATATCCCAGACAGGGAGGGAGATAAAAGATGCAAGATAAAAGAAGCTTACAGAACACAAAATAGGTATGACCCCCCAAAAATGTCAGCATGCCACATTATAATCAAGCCACAAAACATACAGAACAAAGAAAAAATTTTAAGAGCTGCAGAAGAAAAGGGCCAATTCACAAACAAAGGCAGACCCATCAGAATAACGCCTGACTATTCAATGAAAACAATGAAAGCTAGAAGGGCTTGGTCAGAAGTTATAAAGACCCTAAAAGAGCATGGCTGCCAAGCTAGAATATTATCCCCTGCAAAATTATCAATCACCATTGATGGAGTAAACAAGGTATTTCAGGACAAAATCATACTGAAAGAATATCTATCTACCAATCCAGCAATACAGAGAGTATTAGAGGGAAAACTCCAACCCAAGGTCTCCAGATACACCCACAAAATCACAAACAATCAATAATTCCACAGAAGAATACCCCAGAAAAAGGAAATACAAACAAGCTACCACCAAAAATGGCAGGAAATATGAATCAATGATCACTAATTTCCCTTAATATCAATGGTCTCAACTCTGCTATAATACATCACACACTAACAAGATGGATACAACAACAGAAGCCATCCTTCTGTTGCCTACAAGAAACACACCTAAACCACAAAAACAGACACAGGCTTAAAATAAAGGGTTGGGAAAAGATTTTCCAGTCAAATGGTCCTAAGAAACAAGCAGGGGTTGCAATCCTAATATCTAACAATGTAGACTTTAAGCTAAAAGCAATTAAAAGGGACCAAGATGGTCACTACTTATTCATCACAGGAAAAATTGGTCAAGAGGAGATTTCAATCTTGAATATTTATGCCCCTAATATAAGGGCACCTACTTATGTAAAAGAAATACTGCTAAAGCTCAAATCCCACATCAATTCTTACATCCTAATAGTGGGAGACTTCAATACCCCACTTTCAACCCTGGATAGATCAACCAGACAGAGTCTCAACATAGAAATAAGGAGTCTAAGAGAGGTTATGATGCAAATGGATTTAATAGTTATCTACAGAAGCTTCCACCCAAACGCAAAGGAATATACATATTTCCCAGCTCCTCATGGAAATTTCTCCAAAACTGACCACATAATTGGTCATTGCGGCGAGCCGCCTCTGTCCTGCAGAACGACAAGTCACCACAACGCACGATTCTTCTCGGATCACACTTTATTGGAGTACAGCTCAGTTGTGAAATGGTGGAAAGAAGATGCTGAGCCTAAGATTCAGCCTGCTTATATAGGGGTGCCTGGCGCGTGATTGGTGCGCAACACAATGCCTCATTAACATGTAGCTGGTGATTGGTTCAAAGTAGTCTCATTAGCATATGGCTGGTGATTGGCCCAAAATAATGGCTCATTACCATATTTGAGGACCGCATCGGATAGGTCCTTTCTCAATGCCATAGGCACATCGGATTGGTCACTACTCGATGTCTAATTAGCATAAGCAGCGATAGAATGTTCCGGCAAGCTGTGCAAAGGCAAAACTGCGACCTACATCTCCCCCTTTTTTGTTTTCTAAAGGCACAAACAAGATATAGCCTGTACAGGTGTTCACCTCATGATGTGCCCACCGCTCAAAGGCTGTTTCCTGCTGCCAGGATCCCCGAGACGCCTTCCTGTGTGCAAGGTCAATAAAGGCGGCAGGGTGCAAAGGCCATCTCAAAGGAGAATGATTCCCTATAGAGGTGCAATGGCAATTATAGCCTCTCTGTGCAAGGGCAATCATTGTAAATTCTTAAGGGCAGAGAGCCAGGCTGCAGGTGAGTGCCCTGCATCAACAGCCAAAAGTGCCTGAGTGAGTAGTACCTTTTCTCCACGTGCTCTGATGCGAATACGGCAAACCAGCCAGAGGCAAAAACCAATCCCAAATAAACAGCAGGCTGCAAAAATTCCTACTCCCACCCACTCCTTGAAAAAGGAAAAGGCAGAAGAGAGCCATGAAGTAAAGTCCCCAAATGTAACAGGTTCCAGTCTTGTAGCATTCAAGCACGCGATCAGGAACTTTTGCTTGAGAATCATCTTCTCGGCTTCCATAGACCAACTTCCACTTAGAAATTCTCCGATTCTTCGACTTTCATTCAGGGCATCTGAAACTACAAGAGGTGTAACACAAACATGCCCTAACTTCTGTACACAGCCCACTTGTATTAGGCCATATACATCTTCAATAGACTCTTCTAGTAAATTTACTCTTTCGTTGGTGGCAAGGATACCACTCAACAAGTGAGAATTAAACTGTACTTGCTTCTCGAAAATTTGTGAAGTTTGAGCCACAATATCATTAATTTCCTGAGCAGACTTGACTTGGCTGGCCATGGCTACACCTGCAGTAACGGCAGCAGCTGCTGAAATGGCAATGGCAGTCACAATAGCGGCCGTAATGCCAAAGTCTCTCTTATGGCATAACAGACTCATCATAGGAAACTGCTCTGGATCAGCTTCCACAGGCATAGGGACAAAGGTAGGCATTCTAACAACTACTGCTGTAGTCACTACTGATCCATTCCAACACTCTGCTAACCAACAACTGCCTGAAGTGGTGCAGTCTTTACTAGAGTTAGTCAGGAGAAACATAAAAGGTGGTTTCAAATACACCAGAGCTGCTGACCCTGTGTAATTGCTAATCTCATTGTTATAAGATGTTAATTTTAATTTCATCCTTGCTCTATGACCTGACTTCACCACACCTGTCACATTATAAACCTTACCCAAGGATCCTTGCAAGTTCACAAGAGCAGAAACATCTGCGCTAGCCCCTGCCTCATTAATCAATACCCAGGAAAAGAATGGACATCCTTCAGCAAAACCAAGTTGCGTTTTCCATTTTCTCAACACTTCCCATATAGGGACTCAAGCCAGGAGAAAATTCAAATCCTGGACTAAGCTGTTTACTTCCCCAAGTTCTATCTTGACAGGAAGTGAAGGTAGGAAAACTACTTATCAATGGTTGACAATAGGGAGCAACTATAGGTCTTGTGGTATTTTGTCTATTCTTATTACGGTTATGTAATGGAACTATCCCTTCATGAATCAGGATCGTGGTGGTAACCTTCACCTCGTGATTTCCATTAACTCCTGATCCTGTGCCAGAGGTGGAACCAGTAGCTATCTGTTCCAAAGCCTCAGTTAACATTTGCACAGGAACTTGATTGTCCTTTAGGGGGTTCACCCAATGAGTCAATTTTTTTCTGGCCAGAAAAATACAGTCATCAGCCTCTTTAAGACTAAAGCAAAATGACTGATTCAGACTAATATTACTAGCATTATATTTTACCCAATTGGTGGAAAGAGGCTGGGCACAAGGGACATCTAGTTCACACAAGGTGGAAAATATCGTAGGAAGAACTTTGGACTGAGCATGGACTGGCATAGGTAATGGCCAGGTCCGACTAATCCCCCAGAGTACCATCTTCTCTGCCTGAATCAGGGAGAAGACGGTCAGGAGTATCCATATCAGCTTCATCCTTAGAGTCATCTTCAACGCGTCTCAATCTTGATGGCACCCAGATTGGCTCCTGATTCTGTGGAGAAACACATAAAGATCCCCTGGATCGAACAATAACTCGATCCGGGCCTTGCCATTGATTAGAAAGTACATCCTTCCACATAACTTTGCCTTGATTGTTGGGTTCTGATGTCATATGACATTCAGCAACGGTTTCATTTTTATCATTTAAATTTAAAAAATTTATAGTGAATAAGGCAAGAGAGAGCCTTTGTTTGGGGGTGCAGTTCTCTGCTATTCCCCCTTTTTGTTTTTGTAGGAAATTCTTGAGCATACGATTCGCTCGCTCTATTATTCCTTGCCCTTGCAGATTATAGGGCAGGCCTGTGATATGTTTCACTTTTATTTTGTGACAAAATGAAGCAAAACTCTTAGATGTATAAGCTGGCTCGTTGTCGGTTTTCAATGTATCGGGCTTACCCCAAGCTGCCCAAGCTTCAAGGCAGTGGGTAATGACATTGTGAACTCTTTCTCCAGAAAGAGGTGTAGCGTGCATTACTCCAGAACATGTATCAATGGAGACATGCACATACTGAAGCTTTCCAAAGGATGGAATGTGGGTAACATTCATCTGCCAAATTTCAAGTGGAAAAATGCCTCTGGGATTAACTCCTATCTTTTGAGCAGGCAAGAATTGCACACAAGCAGAACAGCTTTTCACGATATTCCTTGTTATTTCCCTAGAAATTTTAAATTTAGTTCTTAAAACCACAGATGAAACATGGTATAAGCTATGAAACTCTCGGGCTTGTGTTTCAGAGTCTATTGCCACAAAAGCACGCGTTACCAGATCAACTTGTTCATTGGCTTTTGCCATAGGACCAGGCAACAAAGAATGTGCTCGGATGTGAGTAATATAAAAGGGATTGGATCAATGCAAAATCTCACCTCTTATTCCTGCTAAAAGTGAGGCTACCATACTAGAGGGTTTGATATAGGAAACAATTTCTAAATTTTTAACAGCATTCACCACATATGATGAATCAGATACCAAATTAAAAGACTCAGGAAAACATTTAAAAACTTCTAAAACTACTTGACATTCTACTATTTGTGGAGCATTTGGACGGCACTCCACAGTTACAGGTGAGCCTCCTTGCACCATGTAGGCTCCTTTCCCAGTCTTAGACCCATCTGTGTAGATGGTTAAGGCATTGTTCAATGGTTGCTCCCTCGTGATTCGAGGAAACACCACAGGCTGTTGAACTACGAATCTTAAAAGTTCACTCTTAGGCAAATGATTATCAATTATACCCGAAAAGGCACAAACCAATATAGCCCATTCTGAGGTAGTGGTAGCCAATATCTCTACTTGTTCTTTTGTATAAGGAACTATAAGTCTGTCAGGTGTCTTGGCAAAAGATGCAATAGATTATTTAATGCCTAATAACGCAAACTCAGCTGTCATAGATGGATAGTGAGACAAGGTTCTCATCCCTGTAGATTTAGTATGAATCCACAGTAGAGGTCCTTCTTGCCAAAGAACACCAGTTGGAAAGCCTAAAGTGGAGAGTATACACATCCAAATGGACTTGGATTCATCACAGCGCATCAACTGTGCCTTAGTAATTGCTTACTCTACCTTTTGAAGTGCTATTTGAGCCTCTGAGGTTAGCTGACATGGGGAATTAAGATCTGGATTTCCCTCTAAAATATCAAATAAGGGTTTAAGCTCAAAGCGAGTTAATTTCAAATATGGCCGAATCCAATTTATATCCCCAAGCAATTTTTGAAAATCATTTAAAGTCCTTAAACAATTGGTCCGAATCTCTACCTTTTGTGGCCTAACGTGTGCATTCTGAATAATAGCTCCTAAAAATTCAATAGCTCCTCCCTTCTGTATCTTCCTTGGAGCAATAAATAAACCTTTATCTTTTAATTCTTTGGTTAACAAACTTAATGCTAATTCTAACAATTCCATAGAAGGGGCTGCAAGCAAAATATCATCCATATAATGTACAATCCTAACACGAGGAAATTTATCTCTTACTGGCTGTAAAGCTCTATCTACATAAAGCTGACACATGGTAGGACTATTGGCAATACCTTGAGGAAGAACAACCCACTGATATCGCTTATTGGGCTGTTCATGATTAATAGAGGGTTAAGTAAAAGCAAATCTTTCCTTATCCTGACTACTTAAGGGAATGGAAAAGAAGCAATCTTTAATATCTACTGCTACAACAGACCAATTTTTTGGAATAGCTGTTAACGCTGGTAGACCCCTCTGAATGGGTCCCATGACTTGCATTTGTTGATTTATAGCGCGCAGATCATGAAGTAAATGCCATTTTCCTGATTTCTTTCTAATAACAAATATAGGAGTATTCCAAGGAGACTGCGAGGTCTCTAAGTGCCCTAACTGTAACTGTTCCTGAACCAACATAGAAGCTGCTTCCAATTTTTCTTTCGACGAAGGCCACTGAGGTACCCACACAGGTGCAGTGGTCATCCATGTGATAGGAATCATAGGCTCAGGGACCCCTATGAAAAACCCAAGCCTTGCCGATTGATGTTTCCTTGAGCCTCTATTGGTGTTGTAATGCCTTGTAAATTACATTCTAACCCTTTGCTTGGAACAAACCCTGATCTAATCATGATATTTTTTGCTGCGTCAGAATAATTGTTAGTAAGCTTAAGATTCATTTGACTCTGGATATCCCTGCCCCACAAGTTGATTGGTAGTCCTTCAACTACAAAAGGCTGAAACTTCCCCTTTTGGTTCTCTGTTTCCCATGTCAACTCCTTAGAGCTAATTCTAGGAGCATCTGCGTAACCTAAACCTTGCAAGGTCTGCGAAGATGTTTGAAGTGGCCATGACCGTGGCCAATCTCTAATTGTAATTATACTTCTGTCTGCTCCAGTATCTACCAGCCCCTGAAATTTTCTCCCTTCTATTATAAGATCAAGCATAGGGCGGTCATTATGAGATAGTGACAAAAAGCCCAAATCCACTCCAGTGGATCCAAAGCCCTTGGATCCCCACTGTTTTGAGCATGCAGGGTAATTGTCATGGAATGAAGGCAAAATTAATAATTGTGCAATGCGATCACCAGGAGTTATAGTAATTATCCCTCGAGGGGATTGACACATTACTTTGATGACTCCAGTATAATCTGGATCAATAACTCCAGGCATAACAATGAGTCCTCATAAGGTAGAAGAGGCACGGCCTAATACTAGCCCAACTGTCCCTTTTGGAAGTGGTCCTTGCATGTATGTATCTAAGGGTTGTATTCCCATGCCTGTTGTTAGTACCATTCTGGATGTGGCACGGAGGTCCAGCCCTGCGGAGCCTGACGTGGCTCGTCGCGGGGCCTGAGTGGTTGGAGACTCACTTCCTCGTGGGCCCCAAATATTTTCGGGCCCTGAGACCAGGGGCCCGCTACCCCGTTTTTTGGACTAGCTACGTGGGCAGCAGGTTGAATGGGTTGCCCATTAATGTCCTTAACAGACCTACATTTGTTTGCCCAGTGTTTACCCCTTTTGCATCTTGGGCATGTCCCTGGATTCCTCACTCCTTGAGGTGGTTTTGTCCTTGTCATAGGGGCAGCCTCTTGGCACTGTCTTTTAATATGTCCAGGCTTGCCACACTGAAAACACACCCTGCTGCTGTTAGAACCTTTATTACTGTGAAAGCAGCCACCACAGCAGCAGCAAGTCCTGCATTTGACAAAGGTCCTCTGATTTCTCAGCACATTTTCAACCAATATTCTAAGTCCTTTCCTTTGTGTGGGGTGATAGCCCTACGACACTCTTTTGTACACTGCTCATAAACTAATTGCTTTACTAGCGGTAGTGCAGTTTCCACATCACCAAAAATTCGTCCCGCTCCATCCATCATTCTAGCTACAAAGTCTGAAAATGGCTCTGTGCTACCCTGAATTATTTTTGTTAAGTTCCCTGAGACCTCCCCCTTATTAGGAAGGGCTCGCCAAGCCTTCATATTGATGGTGTTTATTTGAATATAAACTTCCCCACGATATGCTGTCTGATTATTTATCCACTGTCCTTGCCCTAAAAGCATATCTTCATTCCATGCTGGCTGCCCATTGGCAGCGTTCTCTCTGGCCTGACTATGTGCCAGATCAGTCACAATTGACTTCCAATCTAAATATTGCCCTATAGTTAAACAGGCTCTGGCAATGTCTTGCCAATCAGTGGGTGTTAAAGCATTGCGCATAAGGCGCTGCAGCAACATGATGGTATAGTTAGCAGCCACACCGTCCCTTTTTGCTGCCTCTGCAAGATCTTTAACAATCTTATGGTCGATTACGTCATAATATCGACCACGTGCGCCTGGATCCTCAAATACTGGGAAGGCTGTGGTTACCCTAGACCATGCCTCTTGGGAGATGAATGTACATCCCAACTTGTTCTCCAAAGGAGGGGGAGCAGTAGCTCCAGCCTTTGCAGGATTGAAAGGCGGTGATTGACTGAGCGGCGGAGGATCACAACACTCTCGCTCAATGGCTACTGCCACCTCATCTAAATCTTCCTCCTCCTCAGGTTCTAACTCATCTTGAGATATTTCTAAACCTTTAAACTCATCTAGGACTGGATACAGTCCTGACACCAGTGCTGAATTTTTCTTTTCCTTATTCTTTTTCTTAGGCCTATCCTTAGTAGTCCCTGTACTTTCATTTTCTGATGCGCTATCCTGGCATATACTGAGTGCCTTATGTCCTTGCTGAATAATGTCCTCATATTTCCCATCCTTTAGGCAATAATAAATCATACGCCATAGCGGAAGGGTGCCTCGGGAAAGTGTTCCCTCAGTGTTTCGTTTTTCTAAATCCCTGCCTAGTTTTTCCCAGGATGAAACAGTCAAACTGCCTGACACCCCAAACCACGGAGCGCTGCTTTCAACGTTTTCCAGCAGTCGATTTATGGCTCTGTGGGAAAGCTTTAGCCCTCGGCTACTTAATATGGCCTGAATAGGCTCTCGGAACTCAGTCATGTGGTCGGCAGACAATTTGTTCCCCATCCTGCGCTCTGATCTATGAGCGACTTATTAGATCGGACACACGTCTGATTTATCGCACGGCCAGAGAAGGCACTCTTTGCCTGGTTGATGGCACTGCAGCCACACGCAGGCGAGAAAAATAAGGACAACTACGATGAAAAATACTGCAGCGAAGATTTCAGGCTCCAGACCTCCTAGGAGGACACGCATATCTGGACTACTCACCGACGATCCTCTCCGTGCGTCGGTCCATTCCGACGATCCTCTCTGGGCATCGGTCCACTCCGACGATACTCTCCGGGCGTCGGTCCACTCTGTGTGTCGAGTTCTGAATCGGTCTTCTCTGCGAAGGCGAGAAGATTCCCGGGTTTCGGCACCACTCTGCGGCGAGCCACCTCTGTCCCGCAGAACGACGAGTCACCACAACGCACGATTCTTCTCAGATCACACTTTATTGGAGTACAGCTCAGTTGTGAAATGGTGGAAAGAAGACGCTGAGCCTAAGATTCAGCCTGCTTATATAGGGGAGCCTGGCGCGTGATTGGTGCGCAACACAATGCCTCATTAACATATAGCTGGTGATTGGTTCAAAGTAGTCTCATTAGCATATGGCTGGTGATTGGCCCAAAATATTGGCTCATTAGCATATTTGAGGACCGCATTGGATAGGTCCTTTCTCAATGTCATAGGCACATCGGATTGGTCACTACTCGATGTCTAATTAGCATAAGCGGTGATAGAATGTTCCGGCAAGCTGTGCAAAGGCAAAACCGCGCCCTACAGGTCATAAAGCAAATATCAACAGATTAAAAAAAAAAGGAAATAATACCTTGTAACATATTGGACCAGCAGGGTCTAAAGTTAGAGTTCAACAATATCAAAACCCAAAGAAAGCCTACCAACTCATGGAAACTAAACATCACTCAGCTGAACCATCTCTGGGTTAAGGAAGAAATTAAGCAAGAAATCAAAGTCTTCCTAGAATTTAATGAAAATGGATCCACAACATATCCAAACTTGTGGGACACAATGAAAGCAGACTTAAGAGGAAAATTCATAGCACTAGATGCCTATATGAAAAACCTAGAGAAATCCCACACTAGAGACCTAACAACTCAGCTGAAAGCCTTAGAACAATTAGAAGCAAACTCATCTAGAAGGAGTAGACAGCAGGAAATAATCAAACTTGGAGCTGAAATCAATACAATTGAAACAAAAAGAACAATACAAAGAATCAAGGAATCTAAGAGATGGTTCTTTGAGAAAGTTAACAAGAGAGATAAGCCCTTAGCCAAACTAATCAAAAAACAGAGAGTGTCCAAATCAACAAAATCAGAAATGAAAAAGGGGACATAACAACAGACCCCCAGGAAATACAGAGAATTATCAGGTCATATTTTGAAAATCTGTATTCCACAAAAATGGAAAACCTAGAAGAAATGGACAGCTTTCTGGATAGATACCATCTACCAAAATTAAATGAAGATCAGATTAATTACCTAAACCGGCCTATAACCCTTAAGGAAATTGAAACTGTTATTAAAAACCTCCCCAAAAATATAAGCCCTGGTTCAGATGGTTTTAGTGCTGAATTCTACCAGACATTGAAAGAAAAATTATTATCGTTACTCCTCAAACTATTTCACACAGTAGAACCTGAAGGAATATTGCCAAATTCCTTTTATGAGGCCACAATTACCCTAATACCCAAGCCACTCAAAGACACATCAAAGAAGGAGAATTACAGACCAATTTCCCTCATGAATATTGATGCGAAAATTCTCTACAAAATTTTGGCAAACCGTATGCAACAATGTATAAAAGTTATCATTAACCATGACCAAGTTGGCTTCATCCCAGAAATGCAGGGCTGGTTTAACATAAGAAAAACTGTAAATGTTATCCATCATATAAACAAACTAAAGGAACAAAACCACATGATCATATCCTTACATGCAGAAATAGCCTTAGACAAAATCAAATACTCCTTTATGATTAAAGCCCTGGAGAGATCAGGAATACAGGGAGAATACTTAAATATAATAAAGGCGATTTACAAGAAGCAGACAGCCAGTATCAAAATTAATGGAGAAAAACTCAAAGCAATCTGACTAAAATCAGGAACTAGACAAGGATGTCCTCTCTCCCCTTATCTATTCAATATAGTTCTCGAAGTTTTAGCTAAATCAATAAGGGAACGAAAAGAGATTAAGGGCATACATATTGGAAAAGAAGAAGTGAAGCTATCTCTATTTGCAGATGATATGATTGTATACATAAGTGACCCACAAAATTCTTCCAAGGAACTTCTATGCCTGATAAACACCTTCAGCAATGTAGCAGGATACAAGATTAACTCAAAGAAATCAGTAGACCATCTATACACTAAAGATAGAAGAGCTGAAAAAGAAATAAGGGAAACATTACCCTTCATAATAGCTGCAAATAGTATTAAATACCTTGGAGAAACTATAACCAAAGAAGTAACAGACCTATTTGAAAAAAATTTTAAATCACTGAAGAAAGAAATTGCAGAAGATATCAGAAAATGGAAATCTCTCCCATGTTCCTGGATTGGTAGGATCAACACAGTAAAAATGGCAATTCTACCAAAAGCAATCTACAGATTCAATGCACTGCCCATCAAAATCCCAACACAATATTTTTTGGACCTTGAAAGAACAATACTCAATTTCATTTGGAATAACAGGAAAGCCAGGATTGCCAAAACAATCTTACTCAACAAAAGAACCTCAGGAGGTATCACCATCCCTGACTTCAAGCTATATTATAGACCTACAGTAATAAAAACAGTCTCATACTGGAAAAAAAAAAAAAAAAAACAGGCTTGTTGCCCAATGGAATAGAATTGAGTATCCAGACATTAACCCAAAAAAATCTATGAACACCTGATCTTTAACAAAGAGGCCCAAAACATTCAATGGAAAAAAGATAGTATACTTAACAAATGGTGTTGGCATAGCTGGATGGAAGTATGTAGAAAAATGCAAATAGATGGAGCCTGTCACCCTGCACAAAACTCAAATCCAAGTGAATTAAAGACCTCAACTTAAACCCATCCACTTTGAACTTGATAGAAAAGAAAATGGGAAATACACTTCTACGAATTGTCACAGGCCACCACTTCATAAATATAACACCAGTGGCACAGACACTAAAGACCAACAATCAATAAGTGGGATCTCCTGAAGCTAGGAAGCTTCTACAAAGCCAAGGACACTGTCAATAGGACAAAACGACAGCCTACAGAATGGGAAAAGATTTTCACCAACCCTACAAGTGATAGAGAACTGATCTCTAATATATACTAAGAGCTCAAGAATCTAGAGCCCAAAACCTTGAATAACCCAATCAAAAAATTGGGTACAGATTTAAAAAGGGAATTCTCAGCAGAGGAACTCTGAATGGCTGAAAGGCACCTGAAAAAGTGCTCATCATCTTTAGCCATCAGAGAAATGCAAATCAAAACAGCTTTGAGATACCACCTAACACCTGTTAGATTGGCTAAGATAAAAGGCACAGATGACAGCCTATGTTGGAGAGAATGCAGAGCAAGGGGAACACTCCTCCATTGTTGGTGGGAGTGTAAGCTTGTCTAGCCACTTTGGAATGCAATATGGCAGTTTCTCAGAAAATTGAGAATCAATCTCCCCAAGGACCCAGCAATATCACTTCTGGGTGTATACCCTAAAGAGGCACATTCACACTCCAAAGGTATTAGCTCAACTATGTTCATAGCAGCATTATTTGTAATAGCAAGAACCTGGAATCAACCTAGATGTTCCTCTGCTGAAGAATGGATTAACAAACTGTGGTACATCTACACAATGGAATACTACTCAGCAGTAAGAAAAAATGATATCCTAAAATTTGCAGGCAAATGGATGGTTTTGGAGAATATTCTCCTGAGTGAGGTATCACAAACTCAGAAATATAAGCAGGGGATATACTCACTCATTAGTGGTCTCTAAACAAACAAACAAGAAAAAAAGCCAAGCATGTCCAAGCTGCAATCCACAACCACTAAACAGCTTGGGATCAGAAACACCCTGACTGACCCTTCGGATCCCACTCCACCTATATGAACACCTAACTTCTCTTGAGGGAGGGGGGACAAAACTGGATTTGTCAGGAGTGGAGACTGATCTAAGAATTATTGGGTCAGTGAGACCATAGGACTGTCTGCTCCCTGCCCAGGGAGGGGATGGTTAGTTGTGGAGAAGAAAAAATGACCTGATGTGGCAGGAGGGGGAAGGGACCTTGAATAAGGATATACAGGGATGGAAAAAAAATTCAGAGGGAAAGCTGAACACAAAGTAAATATATGTGTAGCAATCTTATTTGCATTATCACCCTTGATAAGTCATGCTTATGATTTTTATCTTCTTTATAGTTATTATTAACTTATCAGCATTTTAAATTCATTTTATTGTTTTTCTTGATAAATACAAAATAAATAAAGCAGAAGGAAAAAATTACTATGTGAACTATATTACAATGCAACTGTATTATTATTAGATTATGAACGCAATTTCATAATGGTAATTTTTGTGTTTCTAAATAAAATCTTAACAAGTAATTGAAAACAAGTATAAATTTTATGTAGTCTATTTTAACATATGAGTGGTGCTAGGACTTAGGTCTGACTGCTACAAAACATAATAAACCAAATAATTTAAAATTAAAAGAAATTTATAGCTAGGCATGATGACCCATATTTATAATCTCAAAACTTAGAAGGTAGAGGAGTTTAAATCCTCCCTGTCTATTTTGTTGGCCTATGGAAAGTCTTGGAGGCATGGGACCTTGTTTCAAAATCAATAAATACAACTATTTGCCTGTAAATTTTTTGGGATATCATTTTTTCTTACTGCTGAGTTGTACTCCATTGTATAGATGTACCACAGTTTGTTAATCCGTTCTTCAGTTAATGGCCATCTAAGCTGTTTCCAGGTTCTTGGATTTGGAGAATATCCTCCTGAGCAAGCTATCACAAACTCAGAAAGATAAGCAGGGGATGTACTCACTCATGAGTGGACTTTACACAAAAAGCAAAGCATATACAAGCTTCAAACCACAACCACTGAACAGCTTGGGATCTGAAAGACCTTGGACAGGCACCTTGGAGACCATTTTCTCCAGAGGAACACCTGACCCAGTTCTTAATGTTGGGGTGAGGAAAGCAGTTCCACTATTAATTGGAGTCTTAGCTGAGGTCATTTTTGTGGGTTCTTAAGTGTTTTCTTGCACAAGGTTTCAATCTAACCCCACAATGGCTCCCTCTATCAAGGTATCTATTTCAAAATCATAATGAGGAAACTCACAGACAGCTGACCCAAGCTATTGAGAACTCACTGACTCTGGACTATCAGTTGGGGAGCCTGCATGGAACTGAAGTAGGCCCTCTGAATGTGGATGACATTTGAATGTTCTGGGCAATTTAACGGGGCCTCTGGCAGTGGGATCAGAATTTATTCTTAGTTCATGAACTGGCCTTTTAGAGCCCATTCCTTACAGAGGAGCAATTTTCTCTGACTTGATACTGGGGCAAGAGTCTTGGTCCTACCTCAACTGAATATTCTAGACTACATTGACTCACCCTGGGAGTCCTTACCTTTTCTATAGAATGGATAGAGGGATGGGGTATGGGGAATCTGGCAGATGACTGGCAAGAGAGGAGGAATGAGGAACATGTAGAGAATAAACATTCTCCTAAATATTCTGTAGAACCTACCCTGTATTCAATGATACAAGCCAAGTGTCAACATATACAATATTCTATGTATTATATATTATTTCATAGTTCATTAAACTAGAAATACAAAAAATATAGAATATAGCACAAATATTTTAGCATGAATAACATACTATTAAATGAAAAGTGGATTATTCCAACAATCAGGAAGGAAAAAAAATCCATTTCCTAGAGACAAGTGAAAAAGGAAAGCATACCTTTCAGAACTTTTGAGATAATGTAGTTCTAGGGGGAAAGTTTATGCAAGTGATTCTTTACATTGAAACTTGAGACTCAAATGATAGACCTAATAAAGAATTCATACACAAAACTGAATACATTAAAAAATTAATCTGGACAAAATTTAATGAAGAAAAAACTGGAAAAAGCAACATGGAATCCATGAAGAAAATCTTTGTTCTTTGAAAACAAACAAGATTGAAAAGCATTAACCAAACAGAAAAAAAGGGGAAAGACAAAGAAGATACAAATTAGTAAAAGGAGAGATGAATAAAAGGTATGTTACAACAGATTTGTTGAAATCTAAGGACTTTAAGGAATGCTTTAAAAACTTGTATTTCAATAAAAAAAATTCATAAAATAATATATTTTAGACACAAATAATCTACCTCCACATCTTAAAGAAATACAAAGCAAGCAAATAATGGGGTTGACACAGCAGTGAAATGTTCCTCAGGAACAAAAAAAAATCTAGCATCAGATGATTGGAAATTTTATTAAAACATAAAGTAAGAGATAACACCAATGGTCAAGCTTTTTTAAAAATAGAAAATAAAGTCAAATTATCAAACTCACTCGAAGAAATCAATATTACCCTGATAACAAATTAGATCCCACAATTCTCTTGAAAATATTTGCGTGTTGAATTTAAGAACACATTAAGAAGATCATACTCAATGATTAAGTTGATTTATTCCCAAACATGCAAGGTTGATTCAATCAATAAATGTATTACAACATATAAGTGGACTTGGGGACAAAAACACATAATTTCCTCAACAAATGTAGAAAATGCCTTTTAAAGAACCTAGCATAACTTCAAGATAAAGTCTCTTAAAAAGCAAATTGTAGTATACTTTAACATAATAAAAGCTCTATATGACAAATCTACAGTCAATATTATACTAAGAGTTCACCTTCTCACTGCTTTCACCTAATGTAATATTCAAAGTAAATATAAAGGGTGAATAGAAATAGAAAAATAAGAAATAAAATTATCTTTATTTGAAGACACATTCTTAAAAGACTCTAAAGACTGAACCAGACAACAATTAAATCTGGCAAGCACTTTTGGCAAAGAATCAGAATACAAGATCAACATATAAAAATTATTAGTCCTTTTTATATATAAAAAAGAAGTTAAACTTTCATTTACAATAGCTTCAAAAATAATAAAATACCTAAAATAAAAATTTTTTGGATTCATATGGAAACCATAAAGATGAAGAGCCAAAGCAATCTTAAGCAATATAAGTAATGTTGGAAGTATCAAATGTCTAGTCTCACACTATACTACAGTGCTGAGAAACATCAAATCTTCCAAACCAAAAGATGTCTATTTGGACTAGCAAGAAACAGACATGTTTATCCATAGCACAGAGTAGAACATCCATAAATAAACCTATAACAGCCAACTAACTTTTGAAAAAATTGTAAATAATGTACATTGGTTAAAAGTTTCTTTAAGAAATGGTATTTGGAATCTGTATCTCCGTATGCAGAAGGACAAAACTCAATACATATTTCTCAACATTTAAACTACAGTTCATAAACTTCACAATAGACCACAGGCCTTATCCTATTTTTCTTTCTGGTTGTTGTGATAAAATATCTTATCAAAAGCAGCTTAGGGCAGAGAGAATTTATTTCATGTCTTAATTTCAGGCTAAAGTCCATCATTGTAGAGAAGTTGAGGCAGCAAGAACTTGAAGCAGCTACTCATATCCATAGCTTACACAGAGAATGCTTCTTCTCAGATTGCCTTCTGAACATTTAGGACTCAGACACAATTTCCCTACATTTAACATAATAAAAGATGATCATCCAGAGACATTCCCACCAGTCAACTCAGATCTAGATATTTCTTCACTGATACCCTCTTCTCAGGTAGACTTAGGTTGGAAATTCGACCTAGCCATCACAGATCTTTAATGTAAGACTGAAATATCTGGTAACAGATAAAAGAAAGCATACTTAATAAACTTTGCCATGATTCGAATGAGAGAGAAAACAAAGAACATAGATATCTTGATAGAGGGAACCACCATGGGGTTAGAAAGAAAACTGGTGCTAAGGAAACATCCAAGAACCCACAAGATATCCCTGGCTAGTACTCCAAGCAATAGTAGAGAGGGTGTCTAAAAAGATTTCCCCTATAATCAAATGATTGACCGCCCTAATTGTCATAATAGAACCTCCATGGAGGCAGAAGCAGAGATCCATAGATAAGCAGTAGGTCGAGTTCACGGTCCAGCTGAAGAGAAAGAGAGAGGAGAAACTATATGAGAAAACAGATCAGAATCATGAGGAGGAGACCCATGGAGATAGCTGACTGGAACTATTGGGAGGTCACTGACTCCAACCTCCATGGAAAGGAACTAAACCCTCTGAAGATAGACAACAGTCAAACTGCATAGGCAGTTTGGGGAACCTCTTGGAGTAGCTCCAGAGATTATCCCTTGCACATGAACTGACATCTTAGAGCCCATTCCCTACAGAGGAATACTTAACTCACCTTTAATACTCAGATGAGGGACTCAGACCTACCTCAAATGGATATGCCAAACCAAATTGACTCACCTTGAGATTCCTGGCCCTCCCTGGGGAATAGATAGGGAAATGGAGTGGGGAGGCTGAGGGAAGAGGGGAGGGGGAGCAGTGGTAGATATGGAAAAAATCTTTTAAAATAAAAATAAATAAAACAAAAAAAGAAAGAAAGAAGAATTTCCGGCTTCTCACTTCCAATGAGTGAATTTCCTTTCACTCTCAATGCTTTGTGATTTACATTTGAAGATGTGACCATCGTTCAACTTCCTACTCCTTGGTTCCCTTCTATGGAAATGCAAGCCCAAATCAACTCTCCTAGAAGTTATCTTGCTCATGATATTTTATGATAACAAACAAAAGTAACTAATACACATTTCAAGTGGTACCCATAGGAAAAGTCTTTCTGGGAAAAAACTATATTACAGGAAATAATTTTAAGACATGGCAATAGGAGCCCATGGAATTATAAATCATCTTCATAGCTAAGGAAACAATTAGGAAATTAAGAATCAGTATACAGAATAGGTGGAAAATTGTCAATTATGTCTCTAACATGAGATTAATATCTACAGTCAATAAAGAACTAAAAAAATTTAAAAACACAAACTCCAAACAACTCTATCAATAAACGAGCTAATGAACTTCTCAAAAGAAGAAAGCTTAAGTTTCAATAAAAACTTGAAAAAATATTAATGCTCTTAGCCACAAGGAAAATGCATATTAAAAATACTTGGAGACTCTATCACTGTAGTCAAAATGACTATCCTTAAGAAACAAACAAAAATAAACAAAAAAAGAAACAATAAAAACAAATGTTGACAAAGATTCAGAGAAAGTCGAATCATTACATACCACTGGTGGGGATGTAACTGCATAGTCATTATGGAAATCAGTATATAGGTTCCTTCCAAAACTGAAAATAGGACTAGCTAGCTATACCATATCTGGATATATATATTCTAAGTCAGCTGAGATACTTGCATATCATGTTTATTACTGAGCCATTCACAATATCTAACAAATGGAACAAGCATAGATATTCATCAACAGATGCATGAAGAGAATGTATTTATATATATATATATATGTATATATAAGTATTTTCGCTTGTAAAAATTGAAATCAAGATTTGTGGGAAATGCATAGAAATAGATTGCTGTCTTAAACAAAATCAGACTCAGAAATCCAAATGCCATATGCAAAATTTAAACTTAAATTTTTAAATGTATATAGATATAAACATTTGTTTGTAGTTATGTTCATATGGACCATGAGAGTAAGAAAATAAGAGAGGAAGGAGTGGGTTTAAGGAAATAGCCAAGAAAAACAGAGTAATGGAATTCATATGATCTCCAAGCAGAACTGGAGTGGTGTTTTGAGAGAAGAATGGAGACTATCAAGAGGAGGTCAGAGAAGTTTGGGAAAGCATGGGAAAAGTTATGAGTGAGAACAAATTTGGTGATGTATTTCTCTGAAAAGGATTGATATAATGAAACCCTTCCCTTTGTATGATAACTTTAAAAACTATAAATAAATAAATATATCATTATAACATTTGGTGTTTACTAATTGGAAATTGAAAACATATTTAATATGTGTCTATTTTATCTTTTGCAACAACACATCTCTTGTCAGATGATATTTTATTGAAATATATTCTATTGGGCCAGCAAGATGTCTCAACATGGAAAAGTTGGCAAAAGGTATTCAGTCATGAGCATTCATGGGTGAGAAAGTGAAATAACTCCCAATTGCTGTTCTCTGACTTCCACATGTGCCCTGTTGTACCGGTGTGTCCTTCATTTAAAAATACAAATTTTTAATCAAGGGTAAAAGTAAATATTTCCTCTTCTGTTTCATAATCAGCTCGGAATTTCACTACCACACTGTTCACGTCATCTAGAATGTTCTGGGGGTGGAGTAGCAGCCACCTGCATATCAGTCTAGAAGTACACAAGATCTCTTTAATAGTTTCAGGAAGTATTTTGATTAAAGATCAGTGCTGCAGCTATTTAGCAATGCTAAATACCTTATTAAAAGTGATATTTATACTGTTTAAGGTCTTTTGTCCTGTGCTTTTGGGGTTTCCTGTGACATTTGATGGTTAGGAAAGAGAAAAAATATAACGTCAATCTGCATCATTCTGTTCTGAATGATTGACTTTCTCTGTAATCCTCAGACTTATTCAATCATCCATTGCCTTGGACATTTCATCACACATGTTTATTATAGATTTAAGGGTACCATGTTGGTGGCTATGAAAGACATAGTTTTGACTTTGCTTCCAGCTCTCTGCAGTTCATCTTAAACTCATTGGTATTGAGTTGAAATGGCATAGTGGAGACAACTTCTTTCAGATGAACCTAGACACAGGATGACCAAAGACATTTGCACTTTAGCCTCCAAAGTTACTTAAATGTATAAATCATGTAACAATTCTACTTTGAATTCTGGATGATGACTTTATTCAAGATCTGTGTTATTCATTTTGCTTCTCTAGCATGTCCTCATTGCCAAGGTTAGGCTGCTGCATTAATTATATGTATCTAATAACCTGAATATTGTTTAGGATGAGCTAAATATGTCTGTTTAGCAAACATCAGTATATTATTCCATATAGCCATTGACTTCCCTAACCATCAGATTTTGACAAGGTTTATATTATTGGATTGTATTCCCTCTCATGTATTAGGCATAAGATCTAATCAGGAAGTGGTTCGTTACTCACAAAATAGTCATGTCACTATTGTACCAATACTCAAACTTTATACAGAAAGTCAGTATTGTAGTACTGAGGGTTTACTGCTGGGTTAAATTGCTGATGGTGCTTCTCTTCCAACATCTTACATTGCATTTTAAAATACTAAATATTCTTCTCAACAGAGATGAGTAATTTAATTGTACTATGTCCTGTATACCAAGTATGTTTTGAGCAGCCTGAAACAATATCAAAAAGTTTATATTGTTTTGAAAGTTTTAGGGTGCTCAAGTGTCACCAACTCCAGGGAACAAATCTTATACCTAGCCCTGGGAATTTGTTTCAATAACATGATTTCTGGGAGCAACATTATGTACCCACACAGAGTAGTGCCATTTAAATACCTTTGTATACTTTATAGTTAGCTAATAACTTAATATGTTCTTATATCACCTAAGTTTTACTATTCTCTTTTAAGCACTCACCCATGTTTTATTATTTAATTGGTACTTATAAAAGTAATTGGTCTTTGTGAACATTTACAGTTTGAGTAATAATGTAGTAATTGTTCTAATAATCTTTCTTTGTAAGTAGAGGTTTTTGAAATTCTTATTAATTACAATATACTGTAGTCCAAATGAAGTGACAATCTCTTTAGTGAGTCATGATTTTTATTCTCTTGACAGCTAGACACTAATGAACTTAGTCTTGTATGATCCTGAAGTTCTCCCATCTTTGGAGTTTTATCTGGCACATAAACATATCCATATATATATATATATATATATATATATATATATATATGTAAGAATATACCTGAGATCAAAATTAAGCCTGAGAAATGATGACCAGTGAAGCCAAAAAAGATGTATCTATCTCATATTTTCAATGATGTTGAAGAGCTACCACAGTGATATATTCAAAAAAACCACAGACTCCAGCAATAGAATACCTGTTTTTTTGTTCTAATTAAGCCATTTACTACCTATAAAAGCATGGAACATTATTTAATTTTTCATTGGTCTGACTTTTTGTTTGTTTGTTTTGAAACAAATTCTCTCTAAATATCCTAGGATAGCCTTTAAGTCATAAGACTCCTTCCTCAGTCTCCCAAGTGATAGGATTATAAGCATATGCCATCATAACCTCTAAGTCATTTAATTTCCATAAGCTTGTTTCATTAGATATAAAGTAGGGAGATTAGTAGTGTCTGCCATGCAGAATTATAATGAAAAGTTAACAGAGATATTATCTATATTCAATAGTCATGGAAGCAAATTTCTCAAATCCCAGTACAGGAAGGATTTAAAAGGCCAATCAGATTAGAGAGGAAAATAGTATTCCTATGCCATGATATAGTTTAAAACCAAATATATAAAACAAGGAAAGAATGTTGAAAGCTGCAAAGAGAAACATCAAGTGAATTATAAAGGTATACCCATTAGAATAACACCAGATTTTCCAAAATAAGCACGAAAATTCAGGAGAGCATAGAATGGTGTGTGGCAAGTTCTGAAAGGCAGTGGCTTCCAATATATTTTATTATATATAGCATCGCTCTGTTTCAGAGTTGAAAAAGAAAGGAAAAGTTTCTATTATAAACAGAAATTAAAGGATTTCGGGGCTATTAAGCAAGTACTACTAAAGATAATTGAAGGCATCCATATATTAAAGAGGAAGTTCAATCACAAGAAATAACAAAATTGTAGTAGCAAATAAGATTTAAGAAAGTATCACACATTGTAGAAATATCAAAAATGATAGCACATCTCTGAATATTAGTGGCCCCGATTTTCCAAATAAAAGATGCAAGTAGAGAACTTGACTATTTTCTATTTATGAGAAATGAACTTCAGTGGCCAATGCAAGCACAGCTGTAGTGGTAGAAGATGAGAAAGGCATTTTGAATAGACAGACTAGAAATGAAGCAGGTGAAGCTATATTGCTATCTGGCAAAGCAGATGTCAAGTGAAAGCTGGGAGGTATAAAGGAGTTCACTTCAAACTAATTAAGGGACAATAATGACATGACAATACAATTACAAATATATGCCCAGTTCTATAAAACAAACACTTCTGCATGTAGACACACTAATCTCAACACAATAATAAGTGATCTCATTACCCCCATCACCTCAATAAGCAGGCTACCCAGAAGAAAAATCAATTAAATCTTTGGAGTTAAATCACAATTACAGATCAAATACGCTTAACAGACATCGAGAAGATATTCTACTCCAATAATTCAGAATATGTGTTCTTCTGAGCAGAATATAGAAGTGCTTCTAAAACAGATCATGTTTTAGAGTACAAAACAGAAATGAGAGACTTTAAAAGGAAGGTTTGAGGCCAGTAGGGAGAGGAGTAGGTAGAGAAATAAATCAAAAATAAGTTTATATAAAAATACAATTCGAAAATCTCTAACTTTCAATGTTAATTTTTAAAAATGAATTAATTACCTAAAATTTATAGTTGAAATCAACTACCAAAAATATTTTAAGAAATATACAAATCTGAAATATTGAAGATCAACCTACTGCTTATAAGGTGAGTCTTTGAATAAATCAGGAGAGGAAAATCTTAATTTTCAAAGGAAAATGATATTTCAGTAAATTAAAAATATGAAATAAATGGGTAAATTTCTAGACACATATTACCTACCAAATTTAAACCAACAGGACACAAAGAACTTAAATAAATCTATAAGCAGTAAGACTAAAGCAGTAACAAAAATTCTCCCAACTATAAAAAGCCCAGACACAGATGGATTCAGTGCTGAATTCTTGTAGACCTGTAAAGAAAAACTCACAAAAATGTTCCTGAAACTACTTCATAAAGTAGAGAGAAAATAATGCTAACAGATATGCTTTACTAAGTCAGTGTTTTCTTGTTACCTGAAGCAGACAAGGACAAAATCCAAAAGAAAATTGTAAGCCAGTTGCCTTGATAAACAGAGATGCAAAGCTTCTCAATGAAACACTTTTAATTAAAAAAAAAACACATAAAAAAGCTCATTTCCATGTGGAGTAGTTGTGCACATGTGCTGTCTGTGCAGGTGAGTTACTGCTGAATCAAGACCACCCTGAGATGAGTCTTGGCTACAAGGTCAGACCTTTGTTCAAAAGTCAAAAGAAACAAAAACAAGAAGACTAACCAATGCAAAACAAACAACAAAAGCAAACATGAAAAGAAAAATCCTTCAACATGATCAGGTTTGCTCAGATTGACAGGCAGAAAGATTGTTTGACTTACCCAAACCAATAAATATAAGGTATGACAATCATAGACACAAGCAGAAAAATCACACACAAACAGCTAATATAATGCAGAAAATGCTTTGTTCAAAGTAAATAGCTCTTAATAATAAAGGTCCTCATAAAATTAGTAGTGGGAAGAATGAACCTCTATATAACAAAGAATCCATATGACAAATATACAGACAACATTATGCTAAATGGGGAAAATCTTAAAGTATTTCTATTCAAATCAGGAATGAGACATAGAGTGTCAACTCTCTTAATTCTTATTCAATATAATGTATGAAGTCTTAGTTTGGATCCCTAAGAATAGACAGAGAAAAATAAGAAAAATGGGAAGGGAAGAAGTCAAATTATCTCCATTTGAAGATGGTATGGTCCTATAAGAGACTCTTAGTTCTCCTCCCAAGCATTCTTAAAACTGATAAGATGTTTCCAGAAACATATTAACACACACAAAAAAAAAACCAAAATGCACTAGCTTTTCTATAGATCAGCAATGAGCATGCAGAGACAGATTAAAAAAATTCCATTTATAACAGCTCCAAATTATACTTGGGAACAAACATGGTTAGGAGGTGAAAAGCCTCTAGAATGACTATTTTTTCAAACAGTAAAGATTTTTGTTTTTTCTTCAGGTCATATTTATTAGACAAAGTAATGGGTTTTACTGTGACATTTTCATACAAGCATGCAACCTGTATTGATTATATTGACCCCTGTCACTATAAATTCTCACCAACCTTTGTCATTTTTCTCTTCTTTAATACTTTCTCTTCAATGTTCATATCATTTTTTTCTGGTTTTCAACCTCTTGTGAGATAACCACCCCTCTGATCAAACCCAACAATAAAAACAAACTGAAGAATAGAGTAGAAGGTGCAAAGAGCTCCCACGATAATAGGTTGGTGGAATGAATATAGTAAAAATTACTATACTACCAAAAGCAATAGACAGATTCATTTTAAAACCCTCCAAAAATTCTAATGCAATTCTTTACAGAAATAGAAAAGGAAAATCACCCAGTTCTTAAATTCTACCAAATTATGAAATATTTGCTAGGCAATTTAATTCTGAGGGGGAAAAACAGTATTCAGTACATCACCATTTCTGATTTCAAGTTATATTGCAGAGCCATATGAATAAAACTTGACACTGGAACAAAACTAGAGATGTATATTATTACTAGAATAATAGAGGACTCAGAAAATGAACCCACACAGTGACAGTACAAGGCTTTTGTTGAGAACAACTCAAATTTACATTGTGAAAAGATGGCTCAGCAGTTAAGAACATCTGCTGCTCTTACAAAGGAACTGAATTTGTAACCAGGACCCATCTGGTGGCTCCTAACTATCTGTAACTCTACTTCCAATGGATCTGATGCCCTCTTCGGGCCTCTACAGGCACTCAGCATCCACAAAGTATATATACATACATTCAGGCCAAAGACTCACACACAAAAAAATGAATCTTTGTAAAAAGCATTGTCTTTTAAAAAAGAATATCTTTAGGAAATGACTCAGTAAAACTCTCAATGTGTAAAAGATTGAGGCTATCTTACTTCTTATCCTGCACAATGCCCAAGCCTTCCAACTGTCATCAACATCCAGAGGCCTAGTGCAGTCCCATGCAGGTTCCTCATCTGTCAATCCAGAGTCCATGAGCTAACTCAGGTCAGTTGTGTCTGTAGATTTCCCCATAGTGATCTTGACTCCCCTTGCCCTTGCTCATATAATTCCTCTCCCCTCTCTTTGAATGGACTCCAGGAGCTTGTCCCAGAACTTAGCTGTGGTTATCTACATCTGCTTCCATTAATTACTCCATCAAGTAATTACTTGATGAAGATTTTATGATGACAGTTAAGGTGATCATCAACCTGATTACAAGGGAAGACCAGTTTAGATATCCTTTCTACTATTGTTTGGAGTCCTAGCTGGAATCATCCTCACAAATTTCTGGGAATTTCCCTAGCACCAGGTTTCTCCCTAACCCCATAATGGCTCCCTCTATCAACATATCTCTTTTTTTTAGCTCTCCCTCTCTGTTTCTCCCCTAACTCAACCATCCCATTCCTTTATGTTTTCATCCCTTCTCTCCTCTCCCCATTCCCAGTTTACCCAGAAGATCTTATCTATTTCTCCTTCCTAGGATAATTTATGCATGTCCCTCCTACGGTCCTTCTTGTTTCCTAGCATTTCTGTGGTTGCGGATTGTAGCCTGGTTAACCTTTGCTTTATGTCTAGTATCCACTTATGAGTAAGTAATAACATGTTTATTGTTCTGGGTCTGTGTTATCTCATGATGATTTTTGTAGTTCCATCCATTTATCTGAAAACTTTGCAATGTCATTGTTTTGTTTTTTTCTTTTTATTACTGATTAATACTACATAGTGTAAATGTTCCACATTTTCTTTATAAATTCTTCAGTTGAGGGACATCTAGCTTGTTTCCAGGTTCTGGCTACTATGAATAATGCTGCTATAGATATAGCTGAGCAATTGTTTCTGTGGTATGATTGAGCAACCCTTGGTATATGCCCAAGAGTGGTATTACTGGGTCTTGAGGTAGGTTAGTATCCAATTTTCTGAGAAACTGCAATACTGATTTTCTACCAACAGTGAAAGAGTGTTCCTCTTTTTCCACATGCTCTCCAATATAAGCTTTCATCAGTGTTCTGACTGGTGTAAGATGGTATTTCATTGTTGTTTTAATTTGCATTTCCCTGCTGGCTAAGATTGTTGAGCTATTCCTTAAATGTCTTTCTGCCATTTGAAATTCTTTTGTTGAAGATTTCCTGTTTTAATCTGTTTTTAAAAATTGGGTTGTTTGTTATTTTGATGTCTTGTTTCTTGAAAAATTGGGTTGTTTGTTATTTTGATGTCTTGTTTCTTGAATGCTTTATATATTTTGAAGATCAGTCCTCTGTCAGATGTTGGGTTGGTAGAGATATTTTTCCATTGTGTAAGCTGCCATTTTGTCTTATTAACCCTGTCTTTTTCCTTAGAGAAGCTTTTCAACTTCAGGAGGTCCCATTTATTAAATGTTGCTTTCAATGTCTGTGCTACTGATGTTATATTTAGGAAGTAGTCTCTTGTGCAAAACATTCAGGTCTACTTCCAACTTGCTCTTCTATCAGGTTCAGTGTAACTAGACTTATGTTGAGGGCTTTGATCCATATGGACTTGAGTTTTATTTAGAAATTCTTAGATGTGTTGATATACAGTTATATCAGCACCATTTATTGAAGATGCTTTCTTTTTTTACATTGTACAATTTTGGCTTAATTGTCAAAAATCAGGTATTCATAGGTATGTGGATTAATATCAGGGTCATCAATTTGAATCCATTGATATTTGTGTCTGTTTTTATGTCAATACCATGCATTTTCTTATTATAGCTCTTATTTCTTATTATTATATATAGTGGAGCTTAAAGTCATAGATGGTGATGCTTCCAGATGTTCCCCTATTGTTTGGCTATCTTGGGTATTTTGTTTTTCCACATGAAGTTGAATATTATTCTTTAAAGGTCTGTCAGAAATTGTGTTGGTATTTTATAGGGATTGCATTGAATTTGTAGATTGCCTTTGGTAAGATTGCCATTTTTCTTTGTTGATCCTACCTATTCAAGAGCATGGGATACCATTCCATTTTCTGGTGTCCTCTTCAGTTTCTTTCTTCAGAGACAAAGCTCTTTCACTTGTTTGATTAGAGTTACCCCAAGATACTTTATTTTATTTATGGCTAATTGGTAAAGGATAATATATCTCTAATTTATTTGTCAGTGTATTTATCATTTGTATTTGGAGGACAGCTAATTTTTTGAGTTAATCTTACATCCTGGCACACTGATAAAGATGTTTATCAATTATTGCAGATTCCTGGTAAAATTTTTAAAGTTACTTATTGTAGTGATAAGTTATATATTTAATAAAACTAGACTAGAATATCAGAGAACAAATCTACCCACAGTCAATCCAGGAGGATCAGAGAATGGTAACTCAAACATTTAATCCAAGCATGGGAAAAGTCCAATGTGGTGCTCCATGCATTTCATCCCAGCAGATATGAGTTTGAGGCCATCTTGATTTATAGAGACAGTTTCAGCCTCCCAGGCAAGCAGTGGTGGAGCCGTGTCTTTATTCCCATAACTCCAGAGACAGAGATCTTCCTGTGTTTCTATGAGCTCAAGACTAACTACCAAATAGCAGTAGCCTATGCCTTTAATTTTAATCTGAATGTGAAACAAGTGGGAGAAGAAGGTATTTAAGACAGGCATAGAAAGACAGATTCAGGCATTAGAGGTGATGAGAAGCAAGGCTGAGGAAACTGGAAGATAACAGGGTGAGATATGATCATGAGATTTCCTTTCTTTGATATTTCAGCCATTCCCCAATTTCTTTTAATACAATGAAAATTCATGCAACAACTTATGTATACTATCAGATTATCTAGGAATGTCTCTCTGAAAAGCATGACCCCATGTTGTCTGAGGTTGAGTGGGAGTAATATAGCTTCAGACAGCAAGAATGTTGTGACCTGACCAGAGCAAGAAATCATGCAGACTCCAGAGAAGACAAGAGTCACACAATTGACTAAATTCCAGTAAGACCTGACTACAGTGAACCAAGGAAACAATGTTCAGATGCCAGTGAATAAATACATATAGCAATATAAAGGACAGCCAAGCACCACCAGAAGCAGCTGATGGCTCTACAACACCAAGTCCTGAACAGAGCAATGAAGAGGAAACAAAAGGAAACAACAATACAAACACCATTAGGAAGATCATAGTAGCCTTAAAAGAGGATATGAAAAAGTCCCTTAAAGAAATAGAAGAAAAAGCAAATAAGAAATGGAAGAGATAAACAAATCCTTGAAAGAAAGCAAAGCAAGAAAAAGAAATCTAACAAATAAAGAAACTTTCCAGAAACTAAAAATTGAAATAGAAAAATAAAGAAGGCACAAAACTAAGCAAAGGATGAAACAGAGAAACTGAAGAAATGATCTGGAACTGCAGATACAAGCATAAGCAACAGAATCCAAGAGATGGAAGAGAGAATCTCTGGAGTGGAAGACTCAATAGTGGAAATACATAAGTCACTTAAAGAAAACACCCAAACCAAAAAATCCATAACACAAAACATTCAGGAAATTTGAGACACCATGGAAAGAACAAACCTGAGAAAAATAGAATACCAATTCAAAGGCACAGATGATATATTCAATAAAATCATAGGAGAAAACTGTCCCAATCTAAATAAGGAAATGCCTATAAAGATACAATAAACTCAAAGAAATCAGTAGCCCTTCTATACGCTA
Organism: Sigmodon hispidus; assembly: GCA_004025045.1. Classification (NCBI taxonomy): domain Eukaryota; kingdom Metazoa; phylum Chordata; class Mammalia; order Rodentia; family Cricetidae; genus Sigmodon; species Sigmodon hispidus. The sequence continues at coordinate 59,492 of PVIH01013186.1, forward strand.
AAGATAGAAGAGCTGAAGAAGAAATAAGGGACACATTACCCTTCATATTAGCTGCAAATAGTATTAAATACCTTGGAGTAACTATAACCAAAGAAGTAACAGACCTATTTGACAAAAATTTTAAATCATTGAAGAAAGAAATTGAAGAGGATATCAGAAAA
>PVIH01013187.1:0-19012 GCA_004025045.1 Sigmodon hispidus
GGAAGTTTTGGCCATCGTTCAACACTGCATTTGCCAAATTCTTCCAGTCATCAGGAATTACTCGATTCTGTGCTGACCATGAGTTCAAGGATTGCCTCACAAAAGATGAGTGTACACCATAGTTCACTATGGCTTCCTTTATTGTCTTTAAATCCTTCATGGGTATAGGTTCATAATTGTATGCCACATTGTCAGAAGCTCTTCCATGTGGTTTTGATTTTTTGGCCTCTGCCACAACTGGGAACAGAGTTGGAGGGACGGGGGGTAGTCCCCTCATGGTAACCACTCTAGGTAAAGAACCTTCCCTGCAATAGCACCATTTAAGAGGGGACTCTGGGTTATCTTGAGCAGGTGTCACATCAAAATCCTTTCCTAAAATCTCCAAACGAGCCTCATAATCTTGCAACCTAGTGGTAATGGTCTTTTTCAGTGTTTTAAAGTCTTCTATAAATGATCTCTCCAATAATTTCATAGAATGGAACATTCTCCCAGATTCCACATCTACCCTTTCCACTATTTTCTGTTCAAATTTCCTAGAGTATCCATCCATTATCCTAAAATTTTCATCCATTGTTTTAAATTTCGCATCCAATTTTCTAAAATTCTCATCAATGTGAGCTCTAAATTCCTCTGTGATCAAAGGAGACCTCTCTTCCATGGAAACAATGAGTTTCTGGAATGTCTTAATATGTTCATCCATGCCAGACATCTTAGCTTCATACTCTCTATGCTGAAATCCCTTAAAATAAGTAGGTAAGAAATATATTATCACACAGAAAAGCAAAAGGACTCCTGGGTGAAGATAACCTCCAAATGCGTAGTCCTGGAAATAATCCTCTATCACCATTGTGAAAAAGTGAGTAAAATTGTGAACATTTATCTGATCGGACAATTTAGAAGAAAAGAAAAAAAAATTTTGCCTTACTTAGATGTAATGAGGACTTACGGTCAGCAGATGTCATAGTGCAGCAGCAATGGTGCTTGAAACGGGGTGGTGATTCAGCCCAGAGGGTCTCTGCCAAATGCCTCAACAAATCCTACCAGGTGTGCTCCCTCAGAACTGGGTCTCAGGAGCTCTTCCGCACGCAGATTCCCTCCTGGCTGATCTGTGTGCAGCGTGTGTGGGATCCAGCGGCGGTCAGACTAGCTCCATCCACGCGCGCGAACCCGGCAGGTCTGGGGAATTAGCCCCGCATTCAGGCACCAATTATCACGGTAAAAACCCGCCACCAAGAGGTATGTGTTAAATAAGGTTTATTTTGTTAGAATTCCTTACAAGAGGAAGTTTTAGGAACACGCCAAGTCGCCGCCGTACTGACCCATACCGACCCGCCGCATCACCACGCCCAGGGACCAAAAGACCCGCCTCCCTCTCCCAGCTCTGCTTCTGTCTCGTCTCTGCAGACCATGCCCCTCCCACACCTGTACAATCCATGATTTCCCGCTACAAGTGAGTACATCCCCTGCTTATCTTTCTGGGTTTGTGAGGCCTTGCTCAGGATAATATTCTCCAAATCCATCCATTTGCCTGCAAATTTTAGGACATCACTTTTTCTTCCTGCTGAGTAGTACTCCATTGTGTAGATGTAACACAGTTTGTTAATCCATTCTTCAGTTGAGAGACATCTAGGTTGTTTCCAAGTTCTTGCTACTACAAATAACGCTGCTATGAACATAGTTGAGCTAATGCCTTTGGAGTGTGACTGTGCATCTTTAGGGTATACACCCAGAAGTGGTATTGCTTGGTCCTTGGGGAGATTGATTCTCAAGTTTCTGCATTCCAAAGTGGTTGAGCAAGCTTACACTCCCACCAACAATGGAAGAGTGTTCCCCTTGCTCCACATCCTCTCCAGCATAGATTGTCCTCTGTGTCTTTTATCTTAGCCAATCTAATGGGTGTCAGGTGCTATCTCAAAGTTGTTTTGATTTGCATTTCCCTGATGGTTAAAGGTGATGAGCACATTTTCAGGTTCCTTTCAGCCATTCGTAAGTCTTCTGCTGAGAATTCCCTTTTTAGATCTGAACCCCATTTTTTGATTGGGTTCTTCAAGGTTTGGGGCTCTAGATTCATGAGTTCTTCATATGTCTTAGAGATCAGTTCTCTATCACTTGTAGGGTTGGTGAAAATCTTTTTGCCATTCTGTAGGCTGTTGTTTTGTCCTATTGATAGTGTGCTTGGCTTTACAGAAGCTTCTTAGCTTCAGGAGATCCCACTTATTGATTGTTGGTCTTAGTGTCTGTGCCACTGGTGTTATATTTAGGAAGTGGTCTCCTGTGCCAATTCATAGAAGTGTATTTCACCCTTTCTTTTCTATCAAGTTAAACATAGTGGGGTTTATGTTGAGGTCTTTGATCCACTTGGATTTGAGTTTTGTGCAGGGTGACAGACTTGGATCTATTTGCACTTTTCTGCACAATACCATCCACCTATGCCAACATCATTTGTTAAATATCACTAAAGAAAGAAATTGAAGAGGATATCAGACAATGGAAAGCTCTTTCATGTTCCTGGATAGGTAGGATCAACATAGTAAAAATGGCAATTCTACCAAAAGCAATCTGCACAATTAATGCACTGCCAATCAAAATCCAAACACAATATTTTTTGTACCTTGAAGGAACAATGCTCAATTTCATTTGGAATAACACTAAAGCCAGAATTGTGAAAACAATTTTGCTCAACAAAAGAACCTCAGGAGGTATCACCATCCTGACTTCAAGTTGTACCATAGAGCTACAGTAATAAAAACAGCCTGGTACTGGCATAAAAACAGACTTGTGGATCAATGGAACAGAATTGTGGATTCAGACATTAACCCAAAAACCTATGAACACCTGATCTTCGATAAAGAGACCCAAAATAATCAATGGAGAAAAAGTGGTCCCTTTCAATTCACAATATAGAACTCTCTCTCTCTCTCTCTCTCTCTCTCTCTCTCTCTCTCTCTCTCTCTCTTTCAAAACATGCACTGTAGGATATTTAATCACTAGACCAGTAGCACATTGTCAGGGCAGACATGGACAGTAATAATTTAAATAGTGCTTCTGTAATCACTCAAATCAGATTCTTGCCATTGCAATCCTCTGTTCAAGAACAATCATTGATTTTACTTTTTTGAAAGTAAATTAAAACACTTATAACTATCACTGAAGTTTATGCAGTTATCCAAAACAGTCTTAGCCTATTAATGAAACATAATGTACTAACTTAACATCCTAGAATTACAATTGGAAAAGCATAGACTTCAGTATAAACCCGGATGTGTCCTGTTACAGGTCACTTTAAAAATGCTTTTAAAGATGGAATGAGATAATTGAACTGTGATCCATTGATTAGTGTCAAAAACTGTGACTAGAGGTGAATACTGCTTTATCACTGCACCACAAGCTTAGTCCATATTATTTCTCTGGAAAAGAATTTAGTTTATATAATTCCCAAATGCTCTTTTTCAGCAATTGCTGTTATTTGGCATATCACTAATGTCACAGGGTGGCTGACTACCATAACACGTGATTGGTCACTACCTTGAATCATATATAACAACATTCTGTGACAGTATATTAAAAGGATTATACATTTGTTTTAATAATACTTTAAACAATAAATATGCCAAATTTTAATTTTATAATTTGCATCTGAATTTAGCCCAATAACAAGGTTCAATAAGCCTAGGTCATAAATGATATGCTACACATTTTGTCTATTTATCATCTATCTTTTTATCTATATCTATCTTTCTATTTACCTAACTTTCTTTCTGTCTGTCTGTCTGTCTGTCTATGTGTGTGATTGTAGGTGACTTTATGTGCACTAACTGTGCAGGTGTCTCCAGAAGTTAGAAGATGGTGTCAGATACTCTAGATGTAGAGTTACAGGGGCTTGTGAACCACCTGGTATAAGTGTGAGAAATAGATTTCCATAATGTTTCCACATTGTTATGTTTATCACTATGTTCTTCTTTTTAATTACTGAATACTATGCCTTTTTATAAATATTGTTGGAAATTTAGTTCTCACCTTCTAGCTAACATAAAATTATAAACATTTACATATACAATTTTATGTGAGAATATGTTATTATTTCTAATTGGGTATAAATTTTACAGTGCATATGATACAATTTTCTCTAAATACACTTAAACCAAGAGTAATTTTATCAATAAGTATCATGAATTGCTTTGTAACTAATGAATCAATAAGTATAATTGTTTTTACTCCATGTTTGGTTCTTACCAGAGTTAAATAAAGGTAAGTTGCACCCATTATTATTGTTGTTGTTGCTATAATATACAGGCAGTATAAAAAATGGGCTCATAATAGATGTAAAAATCTACTCTCATTTGTAAGCAATGCAACAGGTTTTTCTTTCATCCATCAATAGGAATTTACTTCCAGAAGGGATACTTGATTTATGTCTAAATAAAGTGTTGTGTCATGTATATTAAATCAATAAGGGTCTTTTTTTACTTTTGAGAGTTTCAGCCTAGTGCAGTGATTTTTAAACCTTTTGAGCTTCGAATAATGGATAGAGGTTACATTTTTCTTTTGTTCACACATACAAATATTCTAAAATATTTCAATGATGACCTGTGTTCCAAAGAAAAACATGAAAAGGAAGATTCATTTTTAATTCTGTTGGAAAAGTTTTCTGTTTCTCTTCCTCTGGATGACACAGTAGGATGTCATTGTAGAGAAGATCAGTCCTATAGTGGTTTTTTCACCATTAGCTATAGACTGGGTGTGAGACATATATACATTGTATAAATGACTCCATTTACTGTGATACATAAATAATTTTCAAATCACACTATGCTCAAGTCATGTAATATACAGACATAATACACTTGTTATACAAGTTAGAGGGTACAGAGTTTTCCACTTTCAGATCCCTAAAGCAGTGTGCTAGACAGAACAATTTAGAACAAATTTACAAGTACAATAATGCTACTTGCTTTGTCTTTTTCTTTTTTCTAATATGTAATTTATTTTAGAAAATAAAATTCTTTTTCCCCCATGTATCCTATTGTTCTCCCTCCCTTCCCCTCCCTGTCTTCCTTCAGCCTCCCTCCTCCCCATCCCCCCATCTCCTCCCTCAAAAGAGCAAGAAATCCCAAGGTGGATCAGTTCAGCAACTACTCCAGCCAGGTTCGATTTCCTCATCCTAATGTCAAGACTGGGTTAGGTGTTCCTTTGGGGAGAATGGGCTCCAAAGTGCCAGTCCATGCATAGAAACACAGTCTGTTTTCTCCCCTCAAGGCTCCACATAATGCCCATGTCAGTGGACAGATAGTTGCCTATCCTTGGAGGGCTTATTTCCTTTTCTTGAAGGTTCTCCAGTGGCTGTTCTTAATACAGTGAGCTCTCCAGAGCTCCAGCCAGCCCTCACAGTGGGCGTTTTCTTCATACGCCCTATCCCCTTGCTCAAATAGACTCTTCTCCCCTGCTCTCAGCTGGACCAGGAGCTCAGCCCAGTGCTCAGCTATGTATCCCTGCCTCTACCTCTATTCATTGTTGGATGTAAGTTCTGTGATGGCACTTGGGGTAGCTATTCATTTGATTATAGGGGAAGTACTGTCTAGACAACACCTTCACTATTGGTTGGAGAGCTAGGCAGGGACATCTTGTGAATTCTTGAAGGTGACCCTAGCACCTGATCATTTTCTAACTCCACATGAGGCTGTCAGAACAGATATGGGAGTTAAGAGGGGTAATACAAACCCAGAATTATTTCAGAGTGTAGGAATAATACCACCAAAAGGTTGTTTGCTATATGGACCACCAGGTGCTGGGAAAACACTCTTGGCATGAGCTATTGCTAGCCAGCTACATTGCAACTTCTTAAAGGGTATATCTAGTTGTACTGTAGACAAGTACATTGGTGAAAATGATCACTTGATTAGAGAAATGTTTAATTATGCCAGGGGCCACCAGCCATGCATCATTTTTATGGATGAAATAGATGCTATTGGTGGCTGTCGATTTTCTGAGTGTACATCAGCTGACAGAGAATTTCAGAGAATTTTAATGGAGTTACTAAATAAAATGGATGGATTTGACACTCTGCATAGAGTTAAAATGATCATGGCTACAAACAGACCAGATACACTGGATCCTGCTTTGCTGCAACCAGGAAGATTAGATAGAAAAATACATAAAGATTCACCAATTGAACAAGCAAGATTAGATATATTGAAAATTCATGCAGACCCATTTACAAAGCATGGTGAAATAGATTATGAAGCTTTCAGATAGCTTTAAAGGAGCAGACCTGAGAAATGTTTGTACTGAAGCAGGTATGTTTGCCATTTGTGTGGATCATGATTTTGTTGTTCAGGAAGACTTCATGTAAGCAGTCAGAAAAGTAGCTGATTCTTCTTTTTTTTTTTCAAAGAAGTCACACTTTCTATCCTTTTATATCCTTGTTAAAGGTCCCTTCCCCCTCCTGCCACACCAGGTCATTATTTCTTCTCCACAACTCCCCATCCCCTCCCTAGGCAGGCAGCAGACAGTCCCATAGCTGATTCTAAGAAGCTGGAGTCCAAACTAGACCACAGACTTGTGTGATTTACTATCTGGTTTTTGATGGCTGCATAACAGACATTGGCTTACAATAAAAATCAAGTTAAGAAAAATGATGTATATATTGGCAATAAGTTCATTAAAACTGAATAAATATGTATGAACAACATAATAGTATGTAATTTAATATTCTTTTAAAATTGGTACAGAAGAAAGTTGCATGTTTGTCAGTGTTGCATTTAATGCAGCAGTATTTACAAAAGACATTGAAGCTTTTCATATATGCTTTATGAATATTTTGTACAACATTCAAATGGTTTGAGAAAGTACAGCAGAGCATTTCTTATGACTTATTTTATATTTTGTTTTCCTCATCCTGAAAAAATAGAATAAAATCTGTTGTAGTTGTCCTTTAAAAAAAAAGATCTTGGGGCTGGAGAGATGGCTCAGCGGTTAAGAGCATCATCTGCACTTCCAGAGGACCCAGATTTGATTCCCAGTACCCACATGGCAGCTAACAATTGTCTGTAGTTCCAGTTCCAGGAAAACATCAAGGCAAATAAATAAATAAATAAAATAAAGTTTTTAAAAAATAAAAAAATATAAAAAAGATCTCTATCTCTTTTTTTCTCCCTTGTTGTGGCTCCTCTCACTCAATCATCTCCTTCTCTCATGATTTGCTCCCACTTCTTCTTGGTTGCAACCCCTTATGCTCCCAATTAGATGCAGAGATGTTCTTTATTTTCTCTTCCTAGGGAAATCCCTAGATGTCCTTCTTAAGTTCCTTCTGATTCCAAGCTTTTTAGGGGTTGCGTTTTAGAGCTTGGGTGGTCTTTGCTTTTTTATTTTTTGTCTAAAGTCCAATAATGAGTGTGTACATCTCCTGTTTATCTTTCTGGGTTTGAGATACCTTACTCAGGAGGATATTCTCCAGATCCATCCATTTGCCTGCAAATTTTAGGATATCAATTTTTCTTACTGCTGGTTAGTACTCCATTGTGCAGATGTACCACAGTTTTTTAATCCATCCTTCAGTTGAGGGGCATCTAGGTTGTTTCCAGGGTCTTGTTATTACGAACAATGCTGCTATGAACATAGCTGAACTTGTGGAGTACAAATGTGACTCCTTTGGGTAAATGGATTTGAAATATTCCCTGGAGATTTCACCTTAATTCTCCACTTGCGAGGCTTGAGGTAGGGGAGCAATTTTAATGCCTAAAGGCTGATATTGGTGGTGTGGGGAGCTTTATGGTTTGGCATTATCTTAAAAATAGATTTCTTTAGTATCCAAAGTTATAGTTAAAAACATATGTTATATATATTTTTATATATTATATGTGCTATAGTTAAAAATAAAAAAATTGGGGGAGCTCATCAGTAATCCTTGTTTTGAAAACAAACCAGTGGAAATACCTGACTGTAATCATGATATGATATGGGTCAGTCAGAAAAGGATTTCAAGGTTAATTGGGAAGTACAGTAGCTTCTCCCACCCTAAGTTTTTTTTTTTATCTCAGTCATGATATTCATTTGGTGCAGGTTGAGGATCAATTCTTTCTGCACATTCCAGGGTGTGTGTGTGTGTGTGTGTGTGTGTGTGTGTGTGTGTGTGTGTGTGTGTTAAGCTATAAGAGACTGCATATGTTTTTATTAGGTAATTATATTAAGTACATGGTGGGAAGTGAATTCTGAGCACCATATTTCATGGTGTTTTCAATTCTCTTCCCCAATGTGCCAGGAGGATCCCATTTATGGGACGAGCTATCCTCCTTCCTCTTCACACATAGGAAGTAAAAGGGGTAATTATCCTCCAGGAACACTTTATTTCTTCCAATTAACCTGACCACTTTTTCCAAAGCCAAGCTGTGGTAGAATGTTTTCTGTATGATGTAAATAAAGTAGCTGTTTTGGCCCATGCACAGCACAGTAGAAGTGGGTGGAGAATCAGAGGGCAGGCAGGTAGGAAAGGGTGGAGTTAGTCAATCTCCTTCAGACCCCCAAGAGGAACAGACATGTAGAGGTACTGGCCAGCCACGGGCTGGGAGCCACGTGGTGGGCAAATTAATAGAAATGTGTTGAATTAAGATGAAAGAGCTAGCTCGTAATGTGCTTAAGATATGGGCCAAACAGTATGAAGTAATATAAGCATGTGATTCATTTTCTTTGGGGGACAAAAGCCACGGGCGCATAGACCAGGTTCCAAACTGCTGCCACTGTGCGCACCAGGTACAAACCTCCCGGACCCCAAAACGGCCCGGGAAAAACTTATTACAACAGCAAGCAAAGAACAAGATTTAAAGTGATAAAACACCATTTATAGGCCATAGATAAGTAATAGGCAAGGGAAGACATTTTCTGTAAAAGATGTTTTCTATAATGTCATAGAATTGCACTAAGGGAATTTTCTACCATAATTGCTTAGAAGAAAAAAACACTACATTTTATATGCTTTTATTTGTACTATCACCATGTATCTGATAATAAAGGACATGATCACAATTACTTGTGTTAATTGAGGCCATGGAAGCATTCTGTGAGGGAGGCTATTTAACTGCTTTCATAGGTAGGCAGGCTAGGGTTTGAGCATACCCCTCCCCAAACATTAATTTAAACTATAATGTTGTAAAGCTTTTCAAAATTCTTCTGAATTTTATGATTTTTACTTGTGCATCAGGTATTTCTCATAATTCATGTCAGAGGTCCTCCTCATCTCTAGGGAGTAATGGTTGTCAACATTTTTTAAGATAATAGAGCTGAGACTTCATGAGTCAAAGCATCCAAGGGTTATATTTAAACTTGTAAGTGATTCATGGAATAAATTTGCTTTTTTTTTCAATTTATTTTTCTTCTTTTACTTGTTAACATCTACTGTGTGTCAGGAATTTTGGTAAATATTGGAGATAAAATGTACAGTTATTGTTTCCACTGACTTTCCCAACCAAGTTCTTTAAGACTGTAGGGCCCATGTCAATGTCACCATAACATATTTTTTTGACATTTTTATAATATTATTAGCTCAAATGAGTGAATGAATGCACTCTCCCTTTTGTGTTTCTTTCTAAGGGGTTCCTATCTAATTGAAATATATTTTGTATATTTAAAAATATAGCATGACTATAAGTTGATTAACATAGATGACCAATATTAATATGAATTTTTTAAATTATATATTACACTTTTCAATGAGTCACATAAATATAATGCCTTAAACAAGAGTAGAAATATACATACAGTATAACAAAATTAACCTTAAATTTGTATCAATACACTAAAATTTATACCAAAGTATTTTGAGATTAATAGTTGCTTTTGGATCAAATTAGATTTAATAATCTATCTTTTTAAATAATTTCTATATAATATCCTTTTTTCCCTAGAAAGACATTGTCTTTGACCATTAAAAATTTATAATGAAGACAAATATTTATAAACTATATTTTTAGAATATGGGGGTAGCTTTTCATTACTACTTCCTGCTGATTGGGAACACTAGCAGTTTTATGGGAATTCTAAGGCTGAATCATTTTAGTTAGCAGCCTTAAAATTAATGTGGCCATCTCTTCCCAATAGAGATTTTTTAGGGGATCTTCCTTGATCAAATCTTATCTTTGTTTTCTAACTTGGAAAAAATGCACAGCCTCTCATTTTCTCTGGAAATAAAAAGAAAACCTCTTCTCCAAATTAACATATCATTTGATTTCAATTTTAAAGCCAAGTCATTTACAAAATAAATGTCAGATTACTAATTCAGCATTATTAATCAAATGTCTCTTAACACCTCTTGCTCCTTTCTCAGCAGTCAAACAATTTAAAGAAAACCTAATGTACAGTATCCAGAATTTCTATATATTCTCCATCTTTATGTAGCTTGTTATTAGTTTTACTCTATTTCTTTTTTAATTTCTTTTTCTATCTTTTTGCCCTTTTCTCTCAAGCCTTTGCATAGTTTTAAACACACTGTAAGACATTTTGAAGTTTTTGTTGTTGTTGTTTTTGTCTGTCTTACTGCATATCTCTTATCCTTTTTTCCTTTTTCTCATTACACCTTTAATATGTTAAAGTGTGGCTATGATTAAAGGCTCAGCTGTGACAGTATGATGAAGGTACTAGCAGAAACCACATTTACCATCCCAAATCTGGGGAATTTTAGGTTTCACACTGTCATCAATTAAAGCACTGCTGCTTGATGCTCATAAATCTCATTCAAATATTTGGGAGCAAGGCCTCTTAAATAAGCCCTGTAGGGAGTTTTACCACTAAGGCTGAGTCAGAAATCCTTTCTTTTTTCTTTTTTTAACAATGTGTGTGCATTTAATCAAATCACTCTCAGTTACATGAGGCAACAGTACTAGCATCTAATATTGCACATCTGGAGCATGAACACAGCTAAACACTGAGCACTGGTACCACTCTAACTGCATCAGGGTTTCCCTCAGCCCAGCGTGCTGACAGAAATCCTTTCTTAAAAAGCTTTTTCATCTCTGCTAACTTCCAAAAAACAAAGCTGACCCAAGAAAATGCTGCTACTAAAAAGCCTTGCTTGACTCTATTCTTGTTTTGTGTGTATGAGCAGTAACCTTAAATGTATCATATGCAGCTTGTGCTTGTACCAAGACTCTTGTGAGACTTCAGGAACCAGCTTTGTTGTAGCTTAAAGCACATGCTATAAGCCAAGCATTTTGTAGCCTAAGCCCTCATGACACACCATGACATCTCTATACCATGGACCACTTGAGAGACAAATCAGAAGCTATGTTTGGCATTTTTTCTATGCTTTTAAACTCATTTAAAGGTTCCTTGGGCTTTATGTGGAGGTAAATATCACACATTGGAACACTATTGTAGTTAGAAGTTTCTGTTCCATCGGGGCTAAGATCCAGACCTGCAGTTCCACGGTTGCTTTGCCCCAATTAATCACACAAAGGCTTATATTATGTACAAACTGGCTTATAGCTCAGGCTCATTACTTGCCAACTCTTCTAACTTAACTCAACCCATTTCTATTAATCTATGTCTTGCCACATGGTGAAAAGCTTTACCTATGTTTCATTGCATCTTGCTTTTTTGGGTGTCAGCTCAAAGTCTCTCTCTAAACTCCACTTCCCTCCTGTATCTAAGCTTGACATTCCTGTCTTTCTATAAGCTACTTTACCATTGGGCAAAACCAGTTCAATTATTATCCAATGGTAATTCACAGCATACAGAAAGACATCCCACATCAATTCTCTATATTACTAAAGGTACAGTAGGAGTCCTCCCCACCCATCCCACTATACTTGTTAAGAAAATCAGATTTGGGATTTGACTAAGTACACCATGTAGCAATTATTTAATGTTGTAGTCAATATCATATATCTCAGTTTTGTCATCTATAAAATAGAAAATTGTAAACATTTACTCAATAGTGTCTGGAAGATTTTATTTGTTAAGACATATAAATTAAAATACTATCAGAATGTTTTGCATATAGAAAATATTCAGAAGTTGGTATCTCTCATTATTATCCCAGAATCTTAAATGTTAACTTGTTTTTACATACTTCAGGAAGAACAGATGGATTTTTTTAAAAAAAATTGTATATAATATTTCATTGCTGTTAAAGAGCTAGATTTCTGTGTAAATTCAAGTTTCTAATCATTAGCAGAATATAAAAAGAGAATTAGCACCATCCAGTCTTATGTTATCCCTGGGAGCTATAGCATAAATACCCAGGGATGGGTGATTGTGTGACAGCATCATGCTCTTATCACTTACGTTTACATTTAAGGAAAGAATCTGCTCTACTGAAACATTTGGAATATAAGATGAACCAATATACATCAAAGAACCTAGTGCTGTAACCATTACAGGGAAATGGCTCACAGCTATTAAATGGTTGTAGTAAGTTCACAACAGAAATGAGTTGAAAGCAGTTTATCATATTGTACAAATTATACATAAACACTGTACATCACAATTTATTCACTGTGTTTTTTTAGGCAAATATAATCTTTATAACCTTTCTCATCCTAATGTTTTCATTTGCAAAATGTAAGGTTGATGCATGTTGATATTATAAGAATTGGTCAAGATATATAAAGTACTTGGAATATTTACTGGTATGTAGAAAGTGCTCAATAATTATTAACAGCTACTTATTTTATTATATGACTTTTTCCTAAGATATTTTGTGGATATATATTACACATTTAATAAAACTTGAGTATTGGGGAGAGAGCACCAGTCAAATCCTAGGCAGACAGTTCAGGAAATTCTTAAACCTTGAATACAAAGAGAAACACCTGAGTCAGTTACACACACCTTTAATCCCAGCAAAGGGAAAGCCAGGGAGTGCTGACCTCCACCCTTGATCTCACAACTCCAAGAACTTCTTTTGTTTCTGTGAGTTCAAGGCTATATTCCTTTAATCCTAACTTGGATTGGTATATAAGGGCTTGTAGAAACCCAGAGAGAAGCATAAGCACTGGGAGAAGTGACTGGTAGAAGTGACTAGGATCCAGGCTGAGGAAGTTGCAAGACATCTGGGTGAGAATTGTGCTTCCTATCTCTGATATTTCAGCCTTCCGCTGATATTTGGCTCTGAGTCTCATTTGTGATACTACAATAATTTCAGTTTTAAATCTCTTAGAAAGTAGGTCACAGCTCATAAGAAAGTGAGATGGGTAGAGAGGGGGTGGCTATAGCTCAGGTTTTACCTGATTGTCTATTTCACTAAATATCAATTACATTTGGTTTACACATTCTAAAATCTTTGAGATCACCTGTAACTGCTTCCTTTCTCTGATACTTTAGTTTTATTCTATTAGAAAATGCTTATGCCTTTGCCTTCAAATAAGTCCAAAATCTGACCTGTTTTCATTAACTTAATAGCCACATTGACTCAGATCAATATCATCCTCAGTTAAGTTATTTCAATAGCATTCTGGCTGGTCTCTATGTTCTGACAGTGAATTCCCAACACAGCAGTCAAAATGACCCTGTTAAAACCTAAGGATGTATGTATAAATAATTGTATGTAACTATGTAAAATCCTGAAACCATCAAAGAGAAAATTTTACGTATTTGCCTTTCTTAGACTTGTTAAACTCACTAAATATGATTGTCTCCAGTTGCATCCATAGTCTGGCAAATAACATAATTTTGTTAATTATAGCTGAAAATCTATTATATACTGAGTTAAAAAAACTATTTTGCTGAGTTCAAACACCCAGGATGTTTCTGTAACTTAGCTATTGTAAATGATGTTATAATAAACACTAACACATTTTAAAAAACCCTAAGGCATGTCATGTTACTCTTCTGCCCTTGTATTGTTTTCTTTTTCTCCCTCACTAATAACTGCAGAGCCATCTTTCTTATTTCTACATTAATAATCTACCACTTAATAATAAATTGTTATAAACCCAGCAACTTGAAACAGAATTCACTTAATATTATACAGCTTTCATGAGACAGAGATCTACTTTTCTTCTGTAAGATTTTCTTGTGATGGGCTTGTTTATTTTTTTCTAGCTCTGATACTTGGCACATTATCATATAATTTTCCCTGTTATAGAATATCAAGTTATTAAAATTATATGTAACATAGTGTTTCCATATAGCTATTTTAACTTAAAAAAATAAATTTGAGATTAAAACATGTCTTTTGTAGCTTGATAGCTCTTTGCTTCTAATTGATATTGAATTTCAAGACTATAATATAGTTTTTTTTTCCTCTTGAAGTGTATTTGTTAGTACACATCTTCATGATTTTAGGTAAATTTACTCTGTGCCTATATGCATGTTCAATTTGAATCTAGCATGTTTACATTACAACTCAATCATAACACTGCTATTCAATAATAACACTGCTATTTCCTCTAGTTAATTGACTTGCAGATTGTATAAAGTGACTTTTGCATGCTGTGTCAGTCTAGCATACCTATCATGATAATCCTAATTTCTCATGATATATTATTTTTCTATGTCATAGGGTTCAATTAACCAATACTTTATAGGTCTGCCTTTCTTTATTGTAGTATCTTTATGTAGCTTTGTATTGGGAAATATTAGCTACATAAGTGAGTATACACTTTTTAACTCTGAATTCAATTTTTAGAAAATATTGTGAATACTTCCATGTGTATAGCCTCATACCTTTGCTAATATGGTTTATAATAATTTGACTCACATAATTATTTATAATATAAGAATGATATGAAGTTTATAGAGAGAGACAAAGTCAGAGGTGCTAGAAGAAGTGGGGCCAGGCAGTAAAGGATTGGTATAAGTGTATATTCTACAAATATGTAAAATTTTATATAAAATAATATAAATATAAAGTATAAATATAAAAAATAAAATTGTATTTCATGTTTTCACATTTTTGTTTGATTTTGAACATTGTTTTCTTTTGTTAGATCAAAGTTTACATCATTGTTTAATTAACTACATATAGTAGAACTTCAGATTACTAATTTTTAGATCTTCTATAATGTAATATATTTCTCTTAAAGCGTACTGCTTAGTGAATTCCATAAATCTTGAAAAAGTTGTTTTCATAATGACTTCTTGGATCTAAGAATTATGTGTAAAAATATTTAATCTTGAGCACATGGGTATGTTGCCTTTTTGTTATCAATATATGAGTTTGGAATTATTTCTATGAGTGTTTCTATGTAGCCTATATGGATTCTTAAACCATTCATTTACTTGCATAAAATCATTGCTTATCTTCATCTTTATTATAAAATATTAGATACAGGCAACTATTTACTGCTGATTGAAAAGCAAATATAAGAAAACAAAGCCCACTGGTTCCAGGACAGGTTGCTGTCTGCAGAGCGTGTCCCAGCACAATCTGGAGCAGGAGGAGATAAACTCTGCCTGTCACAGTCCCCCCAGCTGCTTCTGAGAGAATTAGCACAGCTACCCACCTCCAACTGAGTGAACAGATAAGGACTGGGGACCCTGAAGGACAGACTAAGACCACACCAAGAGGTGAGGAGGGGTCAGCAGGCCCGAGCGCCTGTATCCCTGCCAGGGAGAGGAGAGTTGAGCTCCCCTCGGGTCGATTCTTGTTCTGGTTCCAGGATGGGGTGCTGTCTTCAGAGCCTGTCCCAGAGCACTTTGGAGCAGGCAGAGATAAACTCTGCCTGTCACGGTCCCCCCAGCTGCTTCTAAGAGAGTTTGCAGGGCTCACACCACACCTACAATTGGTAGAACAGAGAAAGATTGAAGACTTGAAATTCAGTCCGCTGCACAATGCAGAAATAGTGATTGAGCAGACCATTTCCTCAGAGGTCACAGGAGACACACAAGCCCGAATGCCACAACTGACTGTGAGCCACCTAATTATGAACCACTAAAGCCATGGGCAGACACCAGTGCAAAAACATATATAATAATATAAAGAACAACAAGGTAACTCCAGAAGAAAGTGGTGATCTTACAAATACAAAACCTGAACTGAGCAATGAAGAGGAAACAGAAGGAAGCAACACCAAAAATTTCTTTTTGATGATCATGGAAGCTCTCAAAGAAGATATGAAAAATAGCCTCAAAGAAATAGAAGAAACTACAAACAAAAAATTGGAAGAGATGAACAAATCTATGAAAGAAACATGCCAGGAACTAAAAGCTGAAATAGAAGCAATAAAAAAGGCACAAAATGAGGCAAAGATGGAAATAGAAAATCTGAAGAAAAAAGCTGGAACAAGCATAACAAACAGAGTTCAAGAGACGGAAGATAGAATCTCTGAAGTGGAAGACTCAGTAGCTCAAATAGATATATCAGTCAAAAAATAGTAAAACTAAAAAAGTCATAATTCAAAATGTTCAAGAAATCTGGGACACCATGAAAAGACCTAAGTTGAGAATAATAGGAATAGAAGAAGGAGAAGAATACCAGCTCAAAAGCACAGATAAGATTTTCAATAAAATCATAGAAGTAAACATCCCTAACCTGAAGAAGGAAATGAGTATAAAGATACAAGAAGCTTAGAGAACACCAAATAGATATGAACCCCAAAAAAGTCAGCATGCCACATTATAATCAAGCCACAAAACATACAGGACAAAGAAAAAATTTTAAGAGCTGCAAAAGAAAAGGACCAACTTACATACAAAGGCAGACCCATCAGAATAACACCTGAATATTCAATGGAAACGATGATAGCTAGAAGGGCTTTGTTCAGAAGTTATACAGATGCTAAAACAGCATGGCTGCCAAACTAGAATACTATACCCTGCAAAATTATCAATCACCATAGATGGAGTAAACAAGGTATTTCGTGACAAAGTCAGACTGAAACAATATCTGTCTACCAATACAGCACTACAGAGAGTATTAGAGGGAAAACTCCAACCTAAGGACACCAGATACAACCATGAAATCACAAACAATCAATAATTCCACAGAAGAATACTCCAGAGGAAGGAAATACAAACAAG
The DNA here is from genome assembly GCA_004025045.1 of Sigmodon hispidus. NCBI lineage: Eukaryota > Metazoa > Chordata > Mammalia > Rodentia > Cricetidae > Sigmodon > Sigmodon hispidus. Next base: position 16,951 of record PVIH01013187.1, read on the forward strand.
TTGCCATGAAAAATGGCAGGAAATATCAATCAATGCTCACTAATATCCCTTAATATCAATGGACTCAGCCCTGCTATAAAACATCACACACTAACAAGGTGGATACAACAACAGAAGCCATCCTTCTGTTGCATACAAGAAACACACGTTAACCACAAGGACAGACACAAGCTTAGAATAAAGGATTGGAAAAAGATTTTCTAGTCAAATGGTCATAAGAATCAAGCAGGGGTTGCAATCCTAATATCTAACAAAGTAGACTTTAAGCTAAAAGCAATTAAGAGGGACCAAGATGGTCACTACTTATTCATCACAGGAAAAATTGGTCAAGAGGAGATTTCAGTCCTGAATATTTATGCCCCTAATATAAGGGAACCTACTAATGTAAAAGAAACACTGCTAAAGTTCAAATCCCACATCAATTCTTACACCATAATAGTGGGAGACTTCAATACCCCACTTTCAACCCTGGATAGGTGAACAAGACAGAGACTCCACAGAGAAATAAGGAGTCTAAAAGAGGTTATGATGCAAATGGATTTAATAGATAACTACAGAAGCTTTCACCCAAATGCAAAGGAATATTCATATTTCTCAGCTCCTCAAGGAACTTTCTCCAAAACTGAACACATAATTGGTCATAAAGCAAATATCAAGAGATACAAAATAATGGAAATAATCCCTTGTAACACATCAGAACACCAGGACCTAAAGTTAGAGTTCAACAACATCAAAACCAAAATACAGCCTACAAACTCATGGAAACTAACCACCACTCAGCTGAACCATATCTAGATCAATGAAGAAATTAAGAAAGAAATCAAAGTCTGCCTAGAATTCAATAAAAATGAATCCACAATGTATCCCAACTTGTGGGACACAATGAAAGCAGTCTTAGGAGGAAAATTCATAGGGCTAGATGCCTATGTGAAAAACCTAGAGAAATCCCACACTAGAGAATTGACAGCTCAGCTGAAAGCCTTAGAACAATTAGAAGCAAACTCACCTAGAAGGAGTAGACAGCAGGAAATAATCAAGCTTAGAGCTGAAATCAATACAATTGAAACAAAAAGAACAATACAAAGAATCAATGAATCTAAGAGTTGGTTCTTTGAGAAAGTTAACAAGATAAATAAGCCCTTAGTCAAACTAATCAAAAAACAGAGAGTGACCAAATCCAAAAAATCAGAAATTAAAAGGGGGACATAGCAACAGACCCCCAGAAAATACAGAGAATTATCAGATCATATTTTGAAATCTGTATTCCACAAAATTGGAAAACCTAGAAGAAATGGACAGCTTTCTGGATAGGTACCATCTACCAAAATTAAATGAAGATCAGATTAATTACCTAAACAGGCCTATAAACTTAAGGAAATTGATGCTGTCATTAAAAACCTCCCCCAAAATAAAAGCCCTGGTCCAGATGGTTTCAGTGCTGAATTCTACCAGACATTCAAAGAAGAATTACTACCGTTACTCCTCAAACTATTTCACACAGTAAAAACTGAAGGAATAATGTCAAATTCCTTTTATGAGGCCACAATCACCCTAATACCCAAGCCACTCAAAGACACAACAAAGAAGGAGAATTACAGACCAAATTCCTTCATGAATATTGATGCAAAAATTCTCAATAAAATTTTGGCAAACCATATACAACAATGTATAAAAGATATCATCCACCACCACCAAGTAGGCTTCATCCCAGAAATGCAGGGCTGGTTTAACATACGAAAAACTGAAAATGTTATCCATCATATAAACAAACTAAAGGAACAAAACCACATGATCATATCCTCAGATGTGGAAAAAGCCTTTGACAAAATTCAACACTCCTTTATGATTAAAGCCCTGGAGAGATCAGGAATACAGGGAGAATACCTAAATATAATTAAGGCAATTTACAAGAAGCCAACAGCCAGTATCAAACTTAATGGAGAAAAGCTCAAAGCAATCCCACTAAAGTCAGGAACTAGACAAGGATGTCCTCTCTTCCATTATCTATTCAATATAATTCTTGAAGTTTTAGCTAAAGCATTAAGGAAACGAAAAGAGATTG
>PVIH01013187.1:19112-59750 GCA_004025045.1 Sigmodon hispidus
ACAAATTGGAAAAGAAGAAGTGAAGCTATCTCTATTTGCAGATGATATGATTGTATACATAAGTGACCCACAAAATTCTTCCAAGGAACTGCTACAGCTGATAAACACCTTCAGCAATGTAGCAGGATACAAGATTAACTCAAAGAAATCAGTAGCCCTTCTATACACTAAAGATAGAAGAGCTGAAAAAGAAATAAGGAAAACATTACCCTTCATAATAGCTGCAAATATTATTAAATCCCTTGAAGTAACTCTAACCAAAGAAGTAACAGACCTATTTGACAAAAAAATTTAAATCACTGAAGAAAGAAATTGGCAGAAAATGGAAAGCTCTCCGATGTTCCTGGATTGGGAGGTTCAACATAGTAAAAATGGCAATGCTGCCAGGAGCATACCTGTCTCACTGTCCAATAAAGTCTAAGTTCTTAAAATATTTCAAATGCCATATTCTGCATGTCTTTCAAGTGTTTGAAGACTACCTATCTAACTGAAATATATCGCTGTATACCGACAAAAACCTAACTAATATGACTATAAGTTTAGTTATCATAGACTACTATTAATCTCCATTTCTCAGTTATACATACAGTTTTAAATGAGTTACATTCCAATTTTAAATGAGTTACCTCAGCATCATACCTTAATCAAGAGTAGAAAAATACATACAACATAACAAAGTTGACCTTAAGTTTATATCAATAAGTCAAGATCTACTTATCTTTTCTAATCATTCCTATATCATATCTTCATCCCCCCTTTTTTTAAGATTGACTATGACCATTAATCATTTATAGTGAAAACAAACATTTATAAGTAATATTTTGGGGAAATTGGATGTTGCTTTTTTTCTTTTACTGCTTCCTGCTTTCAAAAGACGTTGATCTCATGGGGTTCTGAAGCTGGATCATCTCAACTGGCCATCTTGGAAGCTGATCTTCCCATCAGAGATTTTCAGGTGGCCTTGGCAAATTGAACCACATTTGCCTAGAACCAATCCACAGGTTTTGATCTTCTGTGGAGACAAAAGCAGAAACTCTTTTCCCAAGTAACATATTCTTATAAACAGATTTCAAAGTCAGGATATCTTTAAAATATATGTATTTGTTTAACTTAGCAGCCATAGCAATCAATTGTCTCTATGCAGTTACTTCATTAAAAGTTAAAAAATTAAAAGAACACACAACAAACATAATCCAGACTCTTTGTTTATCTGCCATCTTTATTTCGCCTTTATCTTTATTCCTATTTCTCCTTTTTCAAGAGCTTACTTCACTCTTTTTTTTTCTCTTTCTCTGAAACCTATATGTATTTTACATACATTGTTCCCTGTTTAGAGGTTTTGAGAGTCTAAATCTGTTTTATTGAGAATTCTTAATCATTTTCCAACCCAAAGGGCTTTTAAAATGTCGGTATCACTTTAATTGCTGACTCTGTCTCTTTTGGCGGTGTTTCAATATGGCAGAGGAGTCTGTGCTGCTCTGCCACTGCCAGCAACCAGAATTGACTCAGGAAATGCTGCTACCAGAAAAAAACCATTTTTAACTCTGTCTCCTTTCTGTCCAATATAAGCAAAAACCTTAAATCAATCACACTTATGTCAAGCCTTCTGTGAAACGTATTAGTTTAAGCTCTTTGCTGCAGACACGCCATTTTTAAATTCCTGCCTGAACATCACGGTGACTCTATACCATAAATCAGTTCAAATACACAATTCAGAAAGCCACTTTTGGCTCTGTTTCAGTGATCTGGAATGCTCTTTATGCTTTTTAAACTTTCCCAGGCTTTATGTGGTGTTCGACCCAATGTTGGGAAGCCATCTGTTGTAGAATGTTTCCCGGGCCGTTTGGGGCCCAGGAGGTTTGTGGGCGCCATATGTTGTAGAAAGTTTTCCCGGGCCATTTTGGCCTGGAGGTTTGTGCCCTGGTGTGCATGGCTGAGGTTTGGAACCTGGTCCATGGGTGACTTTTGTCCCCCAAAGAAATGAATCAGACACTTTTATTACCTCATACTGTTTTGCCCCATATCTTAAGCATATTACTAACTAGCTCTTTCATCTTAATTCAACCCATTTTTATTAATCTTCCCACCACTTCTCAGCCCATGGTTGGCCTGTATCTCTTACATATCTGTCTTCTTTGGAGGTCGGATGGAGACTCAAGAACCAACTCTTAGATTCTTTGATTCTTTGTATTGTTCTTTTTGTTTCAATTGTATTGATTTCAGCTTTAAGTTTGATTATAATGTACCGTCTACTCCTTCTAGGTGAGTTCACTTCTAATTTTTTCCAAGGCTTTCAGCTGAGCTGTTAGGTCTCTAGTATGGGATTTCTCTAGGTTTTTCATGTAGGCATCTAGCACTATGAATTTTCCTCTTAAGATTGCTTTCATTGTGTCCCACAAGTTGGGATACATTGTGGATTCATTTTCATTAAATTCTAGGAAGACTTTTATTTCTTTCTTAATTTCTTCCTTGACCCAGACTGGGTGTTGATGTTGTTGAACTCTAACTTTAGGCCCTGGTGGTCTGATATGTTACAAGAGATTATTTCCATTTTTTGTATTTGTTGATATTTGCTTTATGACCAGTTATGTGGTCAATCTTGGAGAAAGTTCCATGAGCAGCTGAGAAATATGTATATTCCTTTGCATTTGGGTGGAAGCTTCTGTAGATATCTATTAAATCCATTTGCATCATAACCTCTTTTAGACTCCTTATTTCTCCATTGAGTCTGTCTGGTTGACCTATTCCAGGGTTGAAAGTGGGGTATTGAAGTCTTCCACTATTAGGGTGTAAGAATTGATGTGGGATTCGAGCTTTAGCAGTGTTTCTTTTACGTTAGTAGGTGTACTTATATTAGGGGCATCAACATTCAGGATTGAAATCTCCTCTTGACCAATTTTTCCTGTGATGAATAGGTAGTAACCATCTTGGTCCCTTTTAATTGCTTTTAGCTTAAAGTCTACTTTGTTAGATATTAGGATTGCAACCCCTGCTTGTTTCTTAGGACCATTTGACTGGAAAATCTTTTCCCAACCCTTTATTCTAAGCCTGTGTCTGTCCTTGTGGTTGAGGTGTGTTTTTTCTAGGCAACCGAGGGATGGCTTCTGTTGTTGTATCCACCTTGTTAGTGTGTAACATTTTATAGGAGAGTTAAGTCCATTGATATTAAGGGAAATTAGTGACCATTGATTTATATTTACTGCCATTTTTGGTGGTAACTTGCTTGTATTTCCTTTCTCTATGGTATTCTTCTGTGGAATTATTGATTGTGGTTTTATGGGTGTATCTGGTGTCCTTAGGTTGGAGTTTTCCCTCTAATACTCTTTGTAGTGCTGGACTGGTAGATAGATATTCTTTCAGTCTGATTTTGTCATGAAATATCTTGTTTATTCCATCTATGGTGATTGATAATTTTGCAGGATATATTATTCTAGTTTGGCAGCCATGGTCTTTTATCATCTGTATAACTTCTGACCAAGTCCTTCTAGCTTTCATCGTTTCCATTGAATAGTCAGGCATTATTCTGATGGGTCTGCCTTTATATGTAAGTTGGTCCTTTTCTTTTGCAGCTCTTAAAATTTTTTCTTTGTTCTGTATGCTTTTTGGCTTGATTATAATGTGGCATGCTGACTTTTTGGGGGGGTCATATCTATTTGGTGTTCTGTAAGCTTCTTGTATCTTTATAGGCATTTCCTTCTTCAGGTTACAGTAGTTTTCTTCTATGATTTTATTGAAAACATTATCTGTGCCTTTGAGCTGGTATTCTTCTCCTTCTTCTATTCCTATTATTCTCAAATTAGGTCTTTTCACGGTGTCCCAGATTTCTTGAACATTTTGAGTTCTGGCTTTTTTGGTTTTGGTATTTTCTTTGACTGATATAAATATTTGATATACTGAGTCTTCCACTTCAGAGATTGTATCTTCCATCTCTTGAACTCTGTTTTTTATGCTTATATCTGTTGTTCAAGCTCTTTTCTCCAGGTTTTTTATTTCCATCTTTGCCTCATTTTGTGCCTTTTTTATTGTTTCTATTTCAGCTTTTAGTTCCTGGCATGTTTCTTTCATAGATTTGTTCATCTCTTCCAATTTTTTGTTTGTATTTTTTTCTATTCCTTTGAGGCTATTTTTCATATCTTCTTTGAGAGCTTCGATGATCATCAAAAAGAAATTTTTGGTGTTGCTTCCTTCTGTTTTCTCTTCATTGCTCAGTTCAGGTCTTGTATTTGTAGGATCGCCACTTTCTTCTGGAGTTACCTTGTTGTTCCTTATATTATTATGTAAATTTTTTCACTGGCATCTGCCCATGGATTCAGTGGTTCACAATAGGTGGCTCCTGGTCATTTGTGGCACTCGGGCTTGTGTGCTTCCTGTCACCTCTGAGGAATAGGTTTGCTCAATTTCTACCTCTGCTTTGGGCAGGGGACTGAATTTCAAGTCTTCAGTCTTTCTCTTTTTGACCAATTGGACGTGGGATGTCTGTGCAAATTCCCTCAGTGGCAGCTGGGGGGGTCCGTGGCAGTCAGAGTTTATCTCCCTCTGCTACAGAGTTTGTGGGGACATGCTCTGCAGACAGCACCTGGTCCCGGAACCAGAACTGGAACCGACTGGAGCTCAACTCTTTCTGGCAGTGATATAGGCCCTTGGGCCTGCTAAACCCTCCTCACCTCTGGGCAGGGTTTGAGTCTGTCTTTCATGGTTCCCAGTCCTTATCTGTTTGCTCAGTTGGAGGTGGGTAGCCATGCAAGTTCCCTCAGCAGCAGCTGTGGGAACCATGACAGTCAGAGTTTATCTCCATCTGCTACAGCATATGTGGGGACACGCTCTGCAGACAACACCTGTCCCTGGAACTGGAACTGACCCTTTGCTACCATTTTTAATAAAGAGGTTGTTTTGGCCTATGGCAAGACATCTTAACATCAAGCAGTAAATACAAGCATATATAAAAGCAGAGAAGGGAAAAGTCAATGAGATGGCTGCAGGCAGTTGCCAAGATAGCAAGATGTGAATGGGCTGGCAAGCCACAGAGCAACATGCCATTACATAGATTATTAAGAATGGGTTGAGTTAAGTTTTAGGGGCTGGTTGGTAATGGACCTTATCCATAGGCTAAACAGTTTGCAATTAATATAATCCTCTGGGTAATTGTTTTATAATCAGCTGTAGGACCAAGGGCTTTGTAGGACCAGAGCTTTGTCTGGACATCAGGGCCCAGATGGTTCAGAAAAGCTTTTGGATACAGGTGTTATGCAGGCTATTTAGGAAGAAATCTACCAACAATCTTACTCAGATATGCATATTTTATACAATGCTACTGACTCTCCAGGAAAGATGTGCTCACCAATAGAATAGTGGGAATTCTGTTGGAAATAAGAAATTTATTGGATATTAGGCACCTGTGACAGTAAAGAATTAACATTTAATACTATAAACCTGGTCAAAAGCACATAGATGAGAAGGCCATAGGCTATGGTTGGAAATTGCTTTTGTTTTGCTAAATGGGTATGATATACTTGTCTAATTGCATTCTGTATATCTATGCCCACAGTTTAGTTTCTGTCAGTATTAGTCAGAAACGTTTTTTTTCAGTAGTTAGGTTAGCAGTAACTGCAGATACTCATAACTGGTAAATTGCTGAAAATAAGGGACTATTGAATACTTAGCCACATGTGGGACCTCTACATACCCTCTTTAAGACCTATGGAATAGTTTTGCAGAAGTAGAAGCCAAAAAGAATTTAAGAGCTATTGCAAGCTGGAAGAGTGGTGTGGAACTCTGACATTTGCATATAATATGGCTGTTTCATTTTTGAACTCACATCAGTTAAGATTATATGCATAAAATCTATACAAAGTTGGCTCTGTCAGGGAGGGGTAGGTTCAAGGGACTACTTTCCTTTCTGAGAATATATATGTAATTAAATGTTGATGAAAGATGAAGAGAAATTTTTTCCAGTGGTATAATCACTGGTAAAATGACATAATTCCCTTAATCCAACCCTCCTGTTTTCTCATTGGGTCACAAATGAGGTATGAAAGTAGAAATGGGATTGTTGAAAGAGGAAGGTAATCAGCAGGACTGGAATGAGACAGAAACTACCAATATACAGATGTATAAAAATAACTGAGCCCATCATTCACTATAATTAACATATTCTAACAAAATATTTTTTAATAGAAGCTCCTGGTTTTACATAATTGAAAGCCAATGCCTGAATTAGTTCCCACCCTGTTTCAGGTAAATATTGTATTGAACAAGTACAACAGATGCTTGCTAGACAATTCAGTAGTTTAACCTTATGTGCTTCAGCATGATAATTACCCCAGGGATTGAAAATAATTTGGATTTGTTATCCAATTTCTTGAGTAAAAGATAGTTTTCCTTGTTTCCACACAAGTCCCTAAAGAGGTGATTTCTCTCTCATGTAGACTGTTATTAGTTACTTCAGTTTGTGTTACAGTAGCACAGTGACATTTCTACATTTTCATTTGACACATATGGAAGGGATCCATTGAAGTTTTAGTGAGGTATACTAGAAAGCAAGTATCATTATTGACTGAATACCAGAGCCCCAAAATTTCGTGTACTGTATTGAACAGGCACAATCAATGGAAAGACTTTCCAAAATCTATTGAGATTAAATGTACTATTTATTATTATAGCAGGAAGGATTTAAATATGATTAAAAATATTAAAGTTGTTAGCCCTGAGATACATTAGAGAAAATTTGTACAAATTACTTTGAGAGTGAACATGTCATTTCAGACATATTTTCATATATAGATATTCACTTGGAGGGCTTTATTAAGACTGTTTGTACGGCACTTTAGCTACATATTTCAGTGTAATAACAGCTTTATGCTGACATTATTTCTTGTCCTTTTAATACCTTTATATTTTATTTTTCAATCTCCTTACCTACTGCATTTTCCTTTTGAAGGCGTCTATGAAATAACTTGATGTGAGATTCTCCTTTGATGAGTCACATATCTTGTTCCAGTTCTTACAATATAGAATGTGTGGTAATAATTATAAAATAGGAGCTCCAAACTGTCAAACCTCAGTAGTTTTGTGAGGCTGATATTTGTAAGCAAGTAGATTGAATTATTCAGGTTCAGACAGCAGTTGGAGTAAATCACCAGGGACAGTCTTGAATGGCAGGGAGAAGCTATTGGGGTGCATAGACCTTGGAAATAAGAAAACAGATCTTTGAACTATGCTTTCTAAACAGACCTCTCTGGACATATCACTTAAGAGTGATTGGATAGTGAATTAAAATGTCTACATTTGTATTCCCCCATGAATGACTGTAGCACAATGAGCTAATGTGAATTCTTTTGAGAGAATCTATGTGGTGTTTTTTTCTTCTCTACAGAAATCTCTCAAGCTCAGGACAAGATATTTCAGTTGTGTGAGTGCATTGTGCATGTTGTCACAAAATGAGGTGGGAAAGAATTATTGCTCTTTAAAAGTTAGTGAACCGTGGGGATTTTACATGGAATTGTAAAGAGTTCAAACTAGTCAAGGAAAAAAGTGGCAGACAACTTGAAGAAGGTTCAGGCAATGTATGAAAGACATAGGCATTGATTTAAAAGGCTATCTTTTCAGGGATGCACAGCCTGTGCCTTGGTGACTTCAACAGGTCACCAAGAAAATATCCATGTTATTGCTTTAGTCTTTTTTCTGAATACAGTTTCCACATCTATCCTCCAGACAAGTTTATAGCACAGAACACATAAATTTTCTTGAAAAACTATAAATGGTTAAACTTGATCAAACAAATGGTTACTTTCAGAACTGCTCATTAGCATCCTGTTTCTGAGTGGAGCACTCCCTGAATTAAGTTGCTTGTTTCCAAACACCTGTTTGAAATGTAGCATATGCAGACTAAAAGAATAGAATTTTCTCTTTTAGAGAAAAAATTCTTAGACTTTAAAATATAAATAGTAATTGCCAAAACATATATGTCCCTTTGAAGAAGATGCATTTCTGGATGGTATGGTTTTGGTATCTATTTTGTAACTATAGAAATAGTAAATCCTTTTCCTATAATAATCTTCATTCTATCTGAACTCAGCAGTATTACACATTTTCCCTCTCATTTTGCAATTTAACTTTCCATTGTCTAATCAAATCTTTGAGTTCCTATTCATCTTATAATCATGGCTTGATTCTTAACCATGCTGAATTTTACTTGTACTTTCCATGTGTAACATCCATCATGAGTTAAATATAATTAAATAAAATAAAGTATTTAAGTTTTGATAGCACTAGCCACAGTTTGTGTGCTCAGTAGCAATATGTAGCCAGTAGCTGCCATACTTGACATTATAAATGTAGGAATTTTTTCATCATCAAGACCTTTCAGAAAAATTATTTTATGCTAATGTATCTTGATAGGTATAAAGCCTATATGTCTGTTTTGGGCCTCAAACCTACAATAGCAATTGAATATTTTCATCAAGATGTCTCCTTATTCTCATAATATTTTCAACAACTCTTTTCCTGAAAGTTAACTTTTCACCTAAAAATCAAAGATAAAGAAGCTCATCTTTATTTCTTGTAAAGCTGAGAGCCTCAGAGAATTTTGAATGTTCCCAGATGATTAATTTCAATATTGGCAAATCTTTATGGAAGACATTTAGTTTCATTTGATAATTTCCAAGTTGAACAATTCCTTACAATGACCTTGTCACAAGCTCTATTCTTTCTCATTACTCCTGCTCCTAAATTAAATCCAAACACCAAATGCAAAACAAATCTAACAAAGCAATCATTGTGATAGGAACTGCACAGATTGCTTAATTGACACCTCCCAATCTCTCATTTATTTGGATTTCTAAATCAACAGAACTAAACTACAAATTAATTCATTAGTACAAACAATAAGAAATGAGGTCAGAATTATTAAGAGGAGAATAGACAAGGGAATAAATTTATCTACAGGCAGATATACAGTTTGATCCCTGAAACTCAACAAAAGTAGGTCACCCCCACCTCTCTTAATTATATGCCCACAAGCTTTCTTCTGTCAGGTCTGGAAATCTCAAGGCTTATTCCTACACAGTGTAATTATGTTTCCATATCTGATTGTGACCAATTTGAAATGAAATAAACAGTAGAAACTAGTCACATTAGCAAGTGGAGTCTACATTCATTAAGCCATTGTTCAATTATGAAGTGCAATCCTCCAGTGACCTTAGGAAAGAAAAAAAAATCTGTTTACAATTAAGAATCTGTGTTACTCAATAAACATATGTACAATTTTGGAAATACTTTTTTGTTTCCCTTCCTATCAAAGATAATCTAGATCCAGAAATTGCTTGAACAAAGAATAATTACACTTTGATGAAAAGAGGCTAAATTCAACTTGATCCAGATTGGGTTAGTAATTATTTACCATAATGCATTATAATGATCCTTTGGATTTATAATTATAGACCTTCAGAAGGATCTTACTGTTATTCTCAATTAACAAAAAATAACAAGCAATGTTTTCCACTTTCTTTACAAAACACTGGACAATTCTTTACTGAATCACTGGTATTCTTTTATTTTAGCTATTTTTTGTTCTTTTGATTCTGATAGTTACTAAGTATGTGAATTCAGAAAAGTCTCTCATTCTTTGAACCTGACACGTCTGTCTGTGTCACAGAAGTTAAATTACTAGCCCTGGACAATTAATATATAAGCATACAAATGGAATAGTGTCCAAAACTCTTTAAAAATTAATAAGCATAAAGGTGTCTGATCACATTGGTATCATTTACATTTTGAGAAGCAGTCTTATGAGCAGAAACACTCTGTATACATGTTGGAAATACAAAGACATGACTCTTTCCTCTCACATTGTCTTTTAATTTGCATCTGGAACCTGGATGAATTTTATTATTGGAATTTCCCACCCTGTATGAATTAATTTCACTATTTTGATTCTAGAATTGTGACTACCACAGTTTCAGACTGTGTCCATGTATATATTATTAGAGTTAGGTAAATTTTTCATCTAGGCATTAAGTATAGAGCTGTGAATATAATGTTTCAGACTGTTGCAGACTTCTTGATCACTCTTATAGGCAACTGGGTCAATTAGAGAGATTATCAAGGATAACAGCAGCAATCTAGATATCAAGTTTTGCTCATCAGCATCTCACCACCCATAACAATATCCCAGCCCATAACAGGTAAATAATAAACAATTTATATGTTTAGATATTAATGTCTGTGACTAATATATATCAAATGACTTGGAGTCAATTGAGTGTATCTGATCATTGCACACATTAACTGTAGTCTTATGTCTTTCTGAAAAGTGAGTTATTTTCTCACCCATTCTCTTTCTCCTCCATCAGAGACATAATTCTTATAATTTATTGTGATCCCACTTTCAAATATTCAATGACATAAGGTGGGAAACATCTTTCAGATTTTGATTTCCTGTTAGCTTTGTTAGCTTTCATAATACCTGCCTTTTTGGATTGCTAAATGACCTTCTAATTCCCATTTCATGCCTGATACTTTGTCTCCTTTCAGTTCTGCAGGACTATCAGAGTCTATTTACTAACCTCACAATTTCCTTCTTCAAAACTCTTCAACCTAACTCTATTACTTGCTCTGCATTCTGTTCACTGCTCCACCATCTCACAGGTCTCAGCTGCAACTAAAGAGTACATGTGAACTCCACTATACATACATTAATGAAAAATACTCTTTCTTCCTGAATCTGTGTCATTTTAAATATTACAAGTCCTTTCTATATTAAAATATTTCCCAGCAATTAAAAATTAACTTCATTTCAACAAAAGCTATGTAAATTTAAGCTACACAAGTCACATTTATGTAAACCTGCTTTGGTGAGAGACAACACTCACTGCTACTCAGCCTTAAATACATTTTGTACTCAAAAAAAATTTTATCACCTAATATATCTTTTGAAAGAATTGTGAATTCTATCCTTTTCTGCCCAAGATTTTCACTGAAAACATTTTCAAATACATGCATTAATCACACAAATAATAATGATGTACTGGCTGTTGATAAAGTTTGAACATCAAATAAATAAATTTACTCAGATAGCAACTGGCATTTTGGGGATAAAAATAATATATTCAGTAAATACATTTCACATAGCCTGACTAAGCATTCCTGCAAACTATTCAGATCAATATTTGATGAGAATGTATCAAAGCAAACTTATTGCTATGAGGAACCACATTGCTGTCTTTTGATTGAAGTTAATAAAGCAGACATATTAGTGTAAAGCACTTACTGGATGCATTTGAAATTTGTTCTATCATTGGGGCTGCTAATGGAAATGGTAATTACTGTCCACATAATTATGAGATAATTAGAAGAATGGGCACTTTTTAGAATTGTGTTATTAAAATGCAGGCCTGTTAACACAAAGTTTCTGGACATGTGTTTGCTTGAACCAGTGAAGATAAATGTAACAGATAGCTTTTTACCTCACAATTAAAATCTTTCTTCTGTCAGATTCTGTAATACTTTAACAGGGCTCAAAATTAAAAAAAAAAAACAAAAAACAATTGACAAGTATAGCACAAGCAGTAAAATGTAGCAGTGACAGAGTACTTCACATCCTATCACAGCAAAGACACTGTAGCCATCTTGTAGCTTGAAGCCTGCTTTTGCTTCATCCATGTAAAGAAAGACAGTAGATACATCTCTTGGATGCTTCTCTGAAGGCATAGATAGATCACTGTATTTACAAGGACATCCTAGGACTGAAGCTGTTCAGGGCATTTACTTACATTCATGAAAAAATTAGGGCAGAACTGGCAGTGCCAGACAGGTGTATCCTGCTCCCAGCATCAGGCTGGGGCCTAGTATATTTGCAGTCAGTACACTCTCTTAACTAAAACATGAGAGAATGTTTTGGTGGAATGTTCTCTGTATGCTGTAAATAAAGGACTGTTTTGGCCTATGTGCAGCACCATAGGAGTGGGTGGAGAATCAGAGGACAGGCAGGTAGAAGGAGGGTGGGGTTAATCAGTCTCCATCTGACCCCTGAAGAAGACAGTCATGTGAGAAATACAGGTGAACTGCAGGCTGGGCCACGTGACAGATAGATGAAAAGAAATAGGTTCAATTAATATGAAAGAGCTAGCTAGTAATGTGCTTGAGACATGGGCCAAACAGTATGAAGTTAAAATAAGCGTCTGATTTATTTCTTTGGAGGACAAAAGCCTCCACATACAAGGTCCGAATCTCTGGCACCAAACGGGTTGGAAAACCTTCTACAACAGATGAAGCTGCCGAGGGCCATGGAGAAACCTCCCAGCCCCAAAAGGGCCTGGAAAACGTTCTATAACAGAATGCTAAACGTGGTGTGTGTGAAGGAGAAGATGAATGGTTCCTAGAAGCATATTGCCAGTTGTGAGACAAGGCTCCCTATCACAAAAGACAAGAAGATGCCTAAAGAAGGGATCTTGAGACAGGATTAATAAATAAGAAACAACCTGATAAGAATACATGGTTTTCAAGATCCAGGGCATGTGTATACTTTTCCAGTCTATTTAAAATGTCTTGAAAGTAATTTGTAATTGCAGCTTACCTAATCTGAAATTAAAAATAAATAAATGAAAGAAGTGGGAGAGAGAAAGCCTTACCAAAAAAAGGCCTGCCTAGAAGGTATACGGGAAGGCAGTCTCATTAGAGTTTTTGCTTGGAAAAATGTACACAACCAATAAAAAATTGCTGCTAGTGGTGAATATGGAAATGCTTGGTGCAGAGTTGCTGAAACAGAGGGTTGAAGCATGCATTAATTTTTAAAACCTTAATCAAAATCCTTAATAGCACAGAAAAGCATCTTTGTTTATGATCTCACTTCTCTGCATAGCTACCCTTTGAAAAGTGTACAATGGGAATTCTCTTCTTGACTTTAAAGATGAGGAACATGATGTTCAAAGATCTTTTGACTTCCAGCTCAGTGCAACTGTCATGACAGCACTTTACACTGGTATCAGAGGTGTTTCTGGGTAAAGGTATCCTATGTTAAACCTCAATGTTCATCTCACGACTCCCAAAATCCTCCCATATAATTTTTCTGTGTATCTTTTGAAGTGTACATCCCTATACAGAAAATTTATGCAAGAAAGCCTTTTGTTAGAAAGAAGAGGAAAGGTGAGAGCTGGAGAGTATTAGAATGCCAGAAGGTCAGGAAGATAGAGAAGAGGAAGGAGGAAGAAAGAGATAGATAAATAGATAGGTAGAGAGAAAGAGACTGTTAACAGCAAAGGAGATAAACAAGCCACCTGAGCATTTCTCTTAAAAGTCTCACTTTCTTTCTGTTTTTTGGTTTATTTTCCCCACAGATCTTTCAGGTCTTATAGAAGAAAGTTTATGTCTTGAAACCTAGCCTGCTTGATTTTTTCAGATTTGATGTTTCACTGGATGTAAGTAATCCTCTACTCTGCTAGTCAGACCTCTTAACCAGTTTTTAAAAACAGATCCTTTAAGAAATAAAATAGACAATAAATAGACAATAGATTTTATTTTTCTATTCTCTCCATTTTGGAAGACCAAAGTCTGTTCACTTTGACTAAACCCTGTTCACTGTGCTGAGGCAGATACAAAGCTCATTGGCCATGGGAAGCTTCTACTATAACTTACTCCCATGGAATATAAGCCCATTCAGTGTCTATTTTGTGCTTCACACACATAGTGCAGCAATCTACACTGATTAGATTACAAGTGACAGAAATTCAACTGTGTTGAAGGAGGGAGGATGAAGGGAAGGAGGGAGAGGTAAATAGATGCTACAGGAATACTATTGATAAACTTCATGTATCAAGAAAATGAGGAGTATCAAGTTAGGGACTTTAGTAGCTGAGTGAAAATTCTGCTAGTATTCTGCCTCTCACTGATATCTGTTTTTCTTGTTCTCCTGTCTTCTTTCAGATTCTTCTGGGAACCCTGGTGGTCAACAGTCACTGCTCTCCAAATTCCACAAGCTTTAGAGGATATTTTAAACCACATTTTTCACTTCATGTCAGCGGATTCTAGGGGATTTCACTTATTGGCCTTCTTGCTTTATGTATATTTTCCTAGAAATATTTAGTAACTAAAGGCAAAAACATTAATCTTAATCATGTGGAAAACTATGGACCCTCTACTAAGTACCATTTCTAGAGCACAGAAGAAATCACTGTGAATACAGTCTTTTTAGTTGTTCTCTACGACATTGTGGTGAATTGCTTCTCCATTCTTAAAGCATCTTGCTTTTTCTACCAAATGATTTTGACAACTATTTGAGAAATGAACCTAGTAATACATGACATGTTCATCTAAAGTTCTTATAAGGTGTATTATATTTCTGCACAATTTCATTTATTTATATGATAATCAAGATTATTTTTGTGCCAAGTTTATGCCATATGCTGTAGGGAACCTTTGCTATCTGCTCCAAATACTGCCACAGAAAACTGACTAGTACCTAAAATTACTGTAGTATTTCTCATGTCTTTCTGAACATATATCCTTTTCTCCATGTGGGGATAAGTTTGTGATGTTTCACCTGGCTGAAAATATAACCAGCACATTAGAATCAAAGTCAGTTGAAGTACCCACCACTTTTATAAATCTTGTTTTTTATCTTGTTTGAAGACCTAGGTGAAGTGACCCTCTTCTGTATCCCCACAACATCCACCATGACACTTGCTGACTGCTCTTGTGTTTTTCATTTTATAAACCATGAGCATTACTTAAAGAGTCTACTTTTTAATCATCACCATCTACTTGATACTTTTTACAAATGCATATTTTTGGGCTTTACTCCAGATTTAACAAATTAGGAGACTGGATTGAAGGCAGAACTCTTTGTTTTAATGAGCTATCCAAATAAATCTGATGCAGATTCATCAATGAGAGTCACTGAGAGCTGTTGTCAGAGGATTTGGTTCATGATAGTTGCTTAGTAAATTGTTATGAGGATCAATTAGTGAAACAATATTTTCTCCCCAAAGTGAGGATTTTCCATGTGTTATTTATTCAAGCATTATCACTATCAGGTAGATGCCTAATTTACACTCATTCATTATATCATCCATGAGTATTTGGGGAACATTCTTTTATTATTAGAGTCTATTTTATTATCCACATGATATATCTTTCATTCATACCTTTTCCAACAAATCAAAAAGTCTAGAGAAAACCAATGCTCTTGAAGCTCCTGCCACCCTTTGATCTTTGCATGGAATTTGAAAGAGTAAAAAAAATCCCTCAACAAATCCTAAATGTCTCCAAGTCTTACTTGCTGATAAACCCCACACATAAGTTCTAATCAAATTAAAGGTCAAAACTTTCCTTTAGTACAGTCTTTCAAGAACTTCATTGCTGTATGTGATCTACTTGGTTCCTTTCAGAGGTCACAATTCTCTGTATGCTGGGCTGAGCTAGGCTATTCTATAGCTTGACAAAGATGAATAGAAATGTGTGAGAGAGACTGAGCTGTCTCAATAGCCCAATGTTATGCTTTCAGTAAGCTTTTGATAACAAAGTCTCTGTTTTTATTGTTCTCTCTGCCAGTGATTGCAACTAGCTTCTTTTAGTGGGCAGTGCCATGTCTTTGCACTGAGTGCCAATGCAGGGAATCCCCTGAGCATTTTAAGCCCTTCAGATGTCCCACAAATGAGACAATTCTTAAGGCAACACTCTCTCTTATCTCTCATTCTACACATACACACACCACACCCACACCCACACCCACACACACGCACCCACCCCCACACATTTTCTGATAATCCTTTTCAAATCCCAGAGAAGACAGTGTATATAAAGACTCAAAGAACAAAAGTTCTCTCATTATACTGTTTTTCTTCCTCTTTAAACTATAATTCATTATGTCAACATAAGGGATTAATAAAACTATGCCTTTAATTTTTGAAAACATATTTTATATTCATGATGTGCAAAGTATATGTCATAAAATTGTGTCTTGAAATAATCTTAAAAGTTGAAGTTAAAATTAAATTCATACTATATAAATGTATAAATTGTTTCATACATGTGATAAAAGGTAAATAACACAAAATATATTTTAAATAGCAGTCTTGACTATATCACAATACCTAGACTTACTTATTAAATGCAAGAATTTTCTTTGAAAAATCTCATTAGTATATATTCCAGAAAAAATTTAATTCAAGTGATTATTCTGCTTCTCCTGCTTACCTTCCTTTATCTGTATCTCCTTCTTCTTTACCTCATCTCTATTTTTTCACCCCCTGTCTGCTTCTGTCAAATGCATTTCCATCTATATAAAGGGAAGATGTTCTAAGTGTTTAGACATTACATTGAATTTATTTTATGTGATCAAGCTTAGCTTCTTATATTTGCTTATATTTTGCTTATTTCTGCAAATATATCTGTTATTTTGGGGGCAAAAATATAGTTTGATATGTGATTTTTGTATTATGTGATAAATTTTATGATACAAGCATCCCATCTACAATAGCTGATTTCAAGATGTGAAAATGATGTCATATGGAGTTGGGAAGACAAAATCTACTTTTGTAAATTAGTACAAGCTCACTCCAATTCAACAGGGACTAGCCTATTTTCAATCTTAAATTTCTATATTTTGTTTTATGTAACTAATAAATTAATAATGGTGCATTTTCTTTAAACTAAACAAAAGCATTTCTTTGCTATCATAGAATAGCTCAACATCAGGCAGTGATGTCTGCTCCCTGAGATAGGCAGAACACAGTCCACCCAGATTATGACTGACATAGTAGCAGCAGGGGAAGAGAGGAGTCCCTAGATACACAGTTGAGAGGTCAGAGATCAGATGGTGACTTCTGCCACTGGAACCCACACCCTGACATAGGCACTTGGTTTGGCACAGAACAAAGTCCACCCAAAACATGGCTGGCATAATAGCATCAGGGGAAGAGTAGAGTAACCTGGGTGCATAGCTGAGAGGTGAGAGGTCGAGAGGTGATGACTGGAATCATAGCATTGCAATCTCATGAGAGCAATCAACACTCTGGACAAATAGCTGAATAATAGACCTCAGACCAACAACCCACAGAGAGCTAACAAAGAACTAACCAAGAGTGAATTGAGGAAACGATGGGCAGATGGCAGTGTCTGAAGCCTTTACACATAATTTTTTGTTCTCTACCACAAATGGGAATAGTTTTGGAGGAGCAGGGGGTAGTTCCCTCATTGTAACCACCTTAGGTAGAGCATTTTCCCTACTGTAATATCTTTTAAGAGGAGGTTCTGGGTTGTCTTGAGCAGATGTTGCCTCAGAATCTTTTTCTATTATCGCCATACAACCCTCACAATCTTGAAACCTAGATGTCATGGTCTTTTCCAGTGTTTGAAGGTTCTGAACAAATGAGCTTTCCAATAATTTTATTGAGTGGAAAATTCTTTCAGTCTCCACATCTACATGTTTTACTAGTTTCTCATGGACACATTTTGCTAGTTTTCTAATTTCTTCATCAATATAAACTCTGAATTCCCCTCTAACCAACATAGACCTCTCCTCTATGGAGGAAACGAGCTTCTTAATGGTCTTATCAATGTAAAAACCTACCATCTTCTTGTGTTTTCTTAGAATATTCATCCATGTCACACATCTTGGCAAGTAAAGCTATCTTAGAATCCTCATTTATCGCACACATCCTAGTGAGTATGTTCTTATCCCTATCCTGGAATCCTTTAAAATAGTTAGGTATAAAATATATTATCACACAAAAAAGCAAAAGAACTCCTGGGTTGAGAGAGCCTCCAAATGTATAAACCTCTATCACTATTGTGAAAAAGTGGGTAAAGTTCTGGACACAGTAGACATTATGGAAAAAAAAAACAATTACTTTACTCAGATGTAATGAGGAATTACGGTCAGCAGGTGCTGCAGTTGTGTTCAACTGCTGCAGCAGCACCCAGAACAAAATGGCGATTCCAATTCCCCTGGAGTTGCCTTTGCCTCCTTCAGCAAATCCTACCAGCTTGCACCACCACAACTGGCTGCAGCGGCCAGTGTACAGACACCCAGTCTCTCAGATTCCTGCTCACCCACTGCCATGCCCTCACTGGTGCTGCCAGGAGATCCATGTGGCTGGGAGAATGCCCCTGGAGTGCTTCTTCCCTGAACCCAAAATAGTCACCACCAGTAAGGTGGCTGGGAGACCCTGCCGTGTTCTGTGAAAACAGTGGCCCACTTTGAGTACCAGATATTGTGGAAATTACCAGGCTGCTATATGTATATATTCAGGTAACATTTATTATTCCAAAGACACTTACGATACAAAGGGTATTCAGAGGGGAAAAGGAAGAAGCAGTGCACAGAAGAGTGCCACTGAGCATTCTTTCCTAATCACGATACAGATCCAAAAAGGCATTGGACTGTCTCTTTGTCCCAGGCTCTTTCCAGTTGACCATGCCCTGCCAGCTCAAATCCCTTGACATCATCAGAGTTTACCTGGGTAGCTTCTGATTTCCTGCTACAATGATTGTCATTTACTTACCAGAGCACAATTAAACTCCCTGTGGCCAAGCCCTTAAAGAAAATGAGTCCTTCCTCACCCACACCCCTGCCAGAGGCCATTAATGCAGATGTAAAGTACAGTGTCATTTAGCTATGTTCTAACCTTGAGCTCTTGTATACAAGGACAACTATTTTTTTAAAGGCCACTAATGAATGAGTAAATCTGCTTATCTTTTGTGTTTGTGATACCTTGCTCAAGGAGATATGCTCCAATTCTATACACTTGCCTGAAAATTTTAGTATATCATTTTTTCTTACAGCTGAGTAGTACTCCATTGTGTAGATGTACCACAGTTTGTTAATCCATTTTTCAGTTGATGGGCATCTAGGTTGTTTCCAGGTCCTTGATATTATGAATAATGCTGCTATGAACATAGTTGAGCTAATGCTTTTGGGGTGCAAATGTACATCTTTAGGGTATATACACAGTAGTGGTATTGCTGTATCCTTGGGGAGATTGATTGCCAGTTTTCTGAGAAATCACCATATTGTACTCCAGAGTGCTTGAACAAGATTACCACCCCAGCAACTATGGAGGAGTGTTCCTGTCATTCTGCATCCTTTCCAGCATAGGCTATCATCTGTGTTTTTGATCTTAGCCTTTCTGACAGGTGTAAGGTGGTATCTCAAAGTTGTTTTGATTTGCATTTCTTTGATGGTTAAAGATGTTGAGAATTTTTTCAAGTGTCTTTCAGTCATTTGTAATTCTTCTGCTGAAAATTCCCTTGTTAGTTCTGAACCACATGTTTTAACTGGGTTATTGAGGGTTTGGTGCTCTAGTTTCTTGAGTTCTCTATATATTTTAGAGATCAGTCCTCTGTCACTGGTAGGGTAACTTGTGGTAGAAATGTTCTCTGTATACTGTAAAAAAAGTAAGTTGTTTGGCCTATGTAGATCACCATAGAAGTGGGTCGAGTATCAGAGGAAGAGATAGGCAGAAGGAGGGTGGAGTTAGCCAGTCTCCATCCAACCCTCTGAGGAAGAATCATGTAAGGAATCCAGGTGAGCCATGGGTAGGGCCATGTGGCAGATAGAATACTAGAAATGGGTAGAATTAAGATGAAAGAGCTAGCTAACAATGTGCTTGAGACATAGGCAAAAGAATATGAAATTAACATAAGTGTCTGATTCATTTCTTTGGTGAAAAAAGTGGCCACAGACAAGGTCCAAACTTCTGGCCCAAAAGGCCCAGAAATCTTCTACAACAAATCACATCTCAACATGGACTCAACATCCACATAAAGTCTAAGAAACTTTAAAAGCTTAAAAAACATTCCAGACCACTGAAACATAGGCAAAATGGCTTTATTAATTGCATATCTGAATTGATTTATGGCACAGAGACAGCATGGTGTTCAGACTGAAATTTAAAAATGGCACATCTGTGGCACACAGCTTAAACCCATACATTTCACAGAAGATTTGGCATAAGTGTGATTGATTTAAAGTTTCTGTTTATACTGAATAGAAAGGAAACAGAGTTACAAATGGTTTTTCTGGTAGCAGCACTTCCTGAGTCCGCTCTGGTTGCTGGCAGTGAGAGAGATGCAGCAGGCACTTCCACCATATTGAAAAGCTGCCAAAAGGGGCAGAGCCAGCAATCACTGTGATCCTAGAATTTTAAAAGCTTTTCTGGTTGGAAAATGATTAAGAATCCTCAATAAAACAGATTTAAACTCACAAAACCTATAAATGGGGTAAAATATGCATAGGTTTCAGGGAGAGAGAAAGAAAAGGGTAAAGAAAGCCCTTGATAAAGAGGAATGGGAATAAAGATAAAGAGGCCATATAAAGATGGCAGATAAACAAAGAGTCTGGAATATGGTTATTGTGTTTTCTTTTAATTTTTTTAACTTTTAATGAGCTAACTGCAGAAAAACAATTGATTGCTATGGCTGCTAAGTTAAACAAATACATATATTTTAAAGATATCCTGACTTTAAAATCTGTTTATAAGAATATGTTGCTTGGGAAAAGAGTTTCTGTTTTTGTCTCCACAGAAGATCAAAACCTGTGGATTGGTTCCAGGAAAATGTGGTTTCATTTACCAAGGCCACTTGAAATTCTCCAATGGGAAGATCAGCTTCCCAGATGCCAGTTGAGATAATCCAGCCTCAACACCCCATGAGATTGCCAGTGTCCTTTGTTAGCAGGAAGTAGTAAAAGAAAGAAAGCTATGCCCAATTTCCAAAAAATATTGCTTATTAATGTTTGTTTTCATTATAAATGATTAATGGTCATAGTCAAGCTCTTTCAAAAAAGTGGGGGAGGATATATAGGAATGATTAGAAAAGAGATAAATTTTGGTTTTTGATATAAACTTAATGTCAATTTTGTTATGCTGTATGTGTTTTTCTACTCTTGATTAAGGTATGATGTTTATGTAACTCATTTAAAATTGTAATGTGTAATTGAGAAATAAAGATTAATAGTCATCTATGATAACCAAACTTATAGTCATGTTAGTTAGGTTTTTGTAGGTATACAAAGATACATTTCAATTAGATAAGTAGTCTTTAAATACTTCGAAGACATGCAGAATATGGCATTTAAATTATTTTAAGAACTTAGACTTTTCTGGACAGTGAGACAGGTCTGCTTCTGGCAGCACCAATGTATTTCAGGAAAAAGATGGGCATTGAAGAAACTTCATTTGGAATTTATTTTGGGGCAATAGTTAGCTACTGGATCAGAAACTGTTCTGGTATTGACTGCTTGATAGTACTCTGTATAAACTGGACATGCAGGTTCCATAGCAAAGTGACCTGTGAACTTTGACAGAACAAGCCGAGATGACTCTTCAGGCTCCTGCTTTAAAGAAAAATTGCCAGGCATCCTTGTGGACACAAGGAGAATCAACTGGCAGATTATGTCAGATTTCCTGCATCACTGAAAGGTATTTGGGCCTATAGGGTGAAGATGATTCTCTAACATTACAAAGAAAATTGGTTGACTTTCCAGGCAGATGAGTTTTCTAGATTCTGGAAGTTGCTCACACCTCTTGTTTTTTTGAGTAATATTATATCCTTCTGTGGTCTTTGATGTAGTTGAAGATTTAAGAAATATAGGTATAGTTTTGCTTAGTTATTTTAAAAGGCATATTAGATATGAAACTTTAGACTCATAAGGATAAGTTAGATAATGAAATATTTTCTTTAAGTTTGTTAATTACAAATAGACTAGATATTGTAACTGTAATTTTTGCTTGATAGCAGTTCTGTTATATGTAATTTTGCTATATGGAAATTGAAACCTTTCTTTTTAATTAGATAGAAAAGAAGAAGTGTGGTGGAAATGTTCTCTGTATGCTGTAAATAAAGGAGCTGTTTTGGCCTATGTGAAGCACAGCAGAAGTGGGTGGAGAAACAGAGGAGAGATAGGAGAAAGGTGGAGTTAGTCTATCTCCTTCTAACCCCCTGAGGAAGAATCATATAAGGCCATCTGGCAGTTAGAATACTAGAAATGGGTTGAATTAAGTTAAAGAGATAGCTAGTAATATGCTTGAGACATAGGCCAAACTGTATGAAGCTAATATAAGCATCTGATTCATTTCTTTGGGGGAAAAAACCTGCCACGGGCAAGGTCCAAACCTCTGGCCCAAATGGGACTGGAAATCCTCTACTATCTTTTTCCAAGGAATATTACTGACCTCTTTGTCAAAAATCAGGTGTTCATAGGTGTGTGGGTTAATGTTGGGGTCTTCAGTTAGATTCCATTGATCTACAAGCCTGTTTTTATGCCAGTACCAGGCTGTTTTTATTACTGTAGCTCTATAGTATAAATTGAAGTCAGGGATGGTGATGTCTTCTGAGGATCTTTTTTTGAACAAAATTGTTTTAGACACACTGACTTGCCTTTTATTCCAAATGACATTGATTATTGTTCTTTCAAGGTCTATAAAAAACTATGTTTGGGTTTTGATGGGAATTGTATTGAATCTGTAGATTGCTTTTGGTAAGATTGCCATTTTACTATGTTGTTCCTACATATCCAGGAACATGGGAGATCTTTTCATTTTCTGATATCCTCTTCAATTTCTTTCTTCAGTGATTAAATGGTTTTGTCAAATAGATCTGTTATTTTTGGTTATAGTTACAGGGAAGTATTTAATGCTATTTGAAGGTGACTTTTCCCTTATTTCTTTTTCAGCCCTTTTATCTTTAGTGTATAGGAGGGCTACTGATTTCTTTGAGTTAATTTTGTATCCTGCTACCTTGCTGAAGGTGTTTATCAGCTATAGAATTTCCCTGGTATTATTTTGTAGATCACATATGTATGTGGAACTTTGTGGGTCACTTATGTATACAATCATAGCATCTGCAAATGAGATAGTTTCACTTTTTCTTTTCCAAATGCTATTGCCTTAATCTCCTTTCGTTCTCTTATTGCTTTAGCTAAAACTTCAAGAACCATATTGAATAGATATGGAGAGGGGGGACAGCCTTGTCTAGGTGGGATTACTTTGAATTTTTTACTATTCAGTTTGATGTTGTCAGTCGGCTTCTTGTAAATCACCTTTAATATATTTACGAATTTTCCTTGTATCCCAGATTTCCAGCACTTTTATCATAAAGGACTGTTGGATCTTGTCAAAGGCTTTTGTAACATCTAAGAAGGTGATCATTTCTTTTCCTTCATTTTGTTTATATGATGTTTATATGATATTTACAGTTTCATATGTTGAAACATCCCTGCATTTCTGGGATGAAGCCTACTTGATGATGATTTTTTTTTTAATATGTTGCTGTATTTGGGTTGCCAGAATTTTTTTAATGGAAAATTTTATTTTATTTTTTAACAGAAAATTCTAAATATTTTATTTTTTATGAATAAAGTCACATTTTTATGTGTATATAAAAATATGCACATATGTTATCCGTGTATATCCTTGTCCAAGTTCCCTTTCCCCTCCTACCACTTCCAGTCAGTCTTTTTTCTCCACATCTCCTTATTTCCTCCCCAGCAAGGGCAGGAGGTCCCAAGGACCCAATATGGCTTAGTTGAGCATTCCCTCCTGGCAGATCTACTTTCCTCACCCCAGCATCAAGACTGGGTCAAGTTTTCCTCTGGAGGAAGTGAGATCCAAGGTGCTAGACCAAGGTGTTTCAAATCCCAAGCTGTTCAGTGGTTGTGGTTTGTAGCTTGGACGTGCTTTGCTTTTTGCTCTTTTGTTTAGAGTCCACTAGTATATGAGCACATCCCCTGCTTGTCTTTCTGGATTTGTGATACCTCACTCAGAAGGATATTCTCCAAATCCATCCATTTGCCTGCAAATATTAGCATATCATTTTTTCTTATTGCTAAGTAGTACTCTATTATTTGCATAAGTTTGGTTATGTTGTGTGTGAATGCATTTCTGTTAAATTTAGGCAGTCTTTAATTTCTTTCTTGACCCAAAGGTGGTTCATTTGAGTGATGTTTAGTTTCCATTAGTTGGTAAGTTATCTGTGGTTTCTGTTGTTATTTACTTTTAACTTTAGGCCATGGTAGTCTGATATGATACAAAGGGTTATTCCTATTTTTTATATCTATTGATACTTGCTTTATGACCAAGTATGTAGTCAATTTTAGGGAAAGTTCCATGGGTACTGAGAAATATGTATATTCCTTTATTTGGGGGTGGAAGGTTCAGTATATATCTACTAAGATCATTTGGGTCATAACTTCTGCTAGGTCTCTTATTTTTCTGTTGAGTTTCTGTCTGACTGACCTATGCAAGGATAAAAGTGGGTTATTGAAGTTACCCACTATTAGTATGTGAGGTTTGATATGAAGTTTAAGCTTTAGTAATGTTTCTTTTACATATGTAGGTACCTGTGTGTTAGGGGCATAGATATTCAGGATTGACATTTCATGTTGATGGATTTTTCCTGTGAGTAAAAAGTATTTTCTGGGGGCTGGAGAGATGGCTCAGCGGTTAAGAGCACCGTCTGCTCTTCCAGAGGACCAGGGTTCGATTCCCAGCACCCACATGGCAGCTAACAACTGTCTGTAGTTCCAGTTCCAGGCAAACACCAAGGCAAATAAATAAATAAAGTTTAAAAAAAAAAAAAAAGTATTTTCTGTCATGATCTCTTTTTATTGATTTTAGTTTAAAGTCCATTTTGTTAGATATTAGAATGGCTATACAAGCTTTTTTACTAGGGCCATTTGGTTGGAAAGTTTTTTCCCAACCCTTTACTCTGAGCCTATGTCTGTCTTTGAAATTGAGGTATGACAAAAAAAGCAAAGCATGTCCAAGCTGCAAACCACAACCCCTGAACAACTTGGGATCTGAAACACCTTGGACTGACACCTTGGGTCCTACTCCCCCTAGAGGAACACCTGACTCAGTCTCAATGTTGGAGTGGGGAAACTGGATCTACCAGTAGTGGATACTGAACTAAGCAATATTGGGACCTTGGGACCTTGGAATCTTGGGACCTCCTGCCTATGCTGGGGAGGAGATGTGGAGATGTGGAGAAGAGAGTGTGACCTGAGCGGGTTGGAGGGAGAAGGGACCTTGAATAAGGTCATATACGGATAGAAAATGTGAATTTATTCATAATAAAAAAATTATTTCACAGTAAAAAAATAAATTGAGGTATGTTTTTTGTATGCAGCAGAAAGATGGTTTCTGCTTTTGTATCCATTGTGCTAAGGTGTGTCTTTTCATAGGTGAATTGAATCCATTGATATTATGGGATATTAATGACTAACGATTATTATTTCCTTTCATTTCTGGTGGTAGCTATATTTCCTTTTTAAAGAGAGGTGTTTCTTCTGTGTGCTTATCAATTGTTTGTGGTTACAAAGGTGTCTCTGAATTCCTCAGTTTGGAGTTTTCCCTCTTGATCTTTTTGTAGAGATGAATTTGTGGATAGGTATTGTTTAAATCTGGTTTTGTTTTCATATATCTTGTTTACCCCATCTATGATGAGTGATAGTTTTGCTGGGTACAGTAGTCTAGGTGGACATCCATGCACTTGTAGTGTCTGTATAATATCTGACCAGGACCTTCTTGCTTTCATTGTTTCCATTGAATAGGCGGGTGTTATTCTGGTGGGTCTGCTTTTTATAGGTGATTTGGACATTTTCCTTTGCAGCCCTTAATATTTTTTCTTTGTTCTATAGTTTTAGTATCTTGATTATTATATGGCAAGCAGACTTTTTTGTTGGGCCTAGTCTATTTGGTGTTCTGTAGGCTTCCTGTATCTTTATAGGCATTTCCTTCTTTAGGTTGTGGAAGTTTTCTTCTATGATTTTACTGAATACATTTTCTGTGTCTCTGAGCTAGTGTTCTCCTTTTTTGATTCTATTTATTCTCAGTTTTGGTCTTTTCATGGTGTCCCAAATTTCTTGGATATTTTGTGTTATGTCCTTTTTGGTTTAATGTTTTCTTTAACTGATGTATCTATTACCACTTTTGAGTCTTCCACTCCAGGAATTTGCTCTTCTATCTTTTGGATTTTGTTGCTTATGCTTGAATCTGTGTTTCTGAGTCTTTTTTTCAGGTTTTCTATTTCCAGCTTTGTCTCAATTTGTGCCTTCTTTATTGCTTCTATTACACTTTTAAATTTCTGGTAAATTTCTTTCACGTGTTTGTTTTCTTTTTCTTGGTATTCTTTATTTTCTTCTGGGGATTTGTTCATCTCTTCTAATTCTCTTTCTATTTTCTTCTATTTCTTTATGGAAGTTTTTTATATCCTTCTTTAAGTCTTTAGTTGGTTTCATAATGTTGCTTTTAAGGTCATTTTCTTTTTTCTCTTCATTGTTATGTTCAGGTCTTGAAGCTGTAGAACCACTTGCTTCTTCTGGTGGTGTCCTGTTTATCTTTGCATTATTGTATGTATTCTTCCACTGGTCTCTACTCATTGTTTACTCAATTCACTCTTGGTTAGTTCTTGGTTGGCTCCTAGTGAGTTGTTGGTCTGAGGGCTCTTACTAAGCTGTGTGTTCAAAGAGTTGGCTCCTTCCTTGTGGCTGCAGTACTATAACGCCAGCCATGCTCTGAGCAGACTGTGTTCTGGCTCCATCTTAGGGCCTGGATTCAGGCAGTGGACGTCATTGCTTGGCCTGAAGGGGGCATTATCCTCACCTCTGACCTCTCAGCTGTGCGCTCAGATGCTCCCATGCTGTTGAGCTGCTTTATGCCAACTGTGGTTTGGGTCCGCTCTGTCCCACTGAAGCTATGCCTGTCTCAGGGCCTGAGTTCAGGGAATATTTTTTCTTTCAATAAAGACAAATAATTAAGCATGGACAGTAAGCACAGAGACTCTATAGCTGTCAATATTTACGTTGTGTTTTTTCTAGGATACAAAATGTTGTTAACAATCTTGCTTTAGCAATGCTAAAAATATTATAACAATCCATTTCAGGACTTAAAAGGGAAAAGCAAAAACTAACATGATCATATTTTAGCAATGATTAAAAGGAGCTATCACTTGGAGTATTCTCTGCAGAAAGAAAGACTTTGACAGCTTTGCCCATTCTTTAAAGCCTAAAATATCTTTTTATACGTTTTTGTGGTACAGTGTTACAATGTCAGATTAATATGATACTGAAACAACTGGTATTTCTGAACACATCAAATGTCTCAATTTGTGAAAAATAGATAACAATGGGATTTATTTACCAGAATGTGGCTCTAAATTCTTATCTCCTCTTCTCACCTCCATAAACCATCAAGTATCTGGTTGACTATATTCCCATTACCACAAGAACTACAATCTTAAAAATGCCACAATTATCTTGTCTGTTTTTATTAGTTCATTCATTAAAAATACTGAGTACATACTCAATGCAGAGAAATCTTCTAAAATAACCCCTGAGTATGTAAATATGAATATGAAGAAGAAGCCTTTATTATCAAGAAATATATGATACAACTCTAAAATGAACATATTTCATTGTATAAATCACTGCAGCCTGTATGGACAAAGATGATAAAAGTTATCCTTTTTCATTTATTATCAACACTATTATATGCATAATATCAATTGTCTTGGCAGGTTCAATTTTCTGTTAACCAAGAGTACCAGCAGTCTGCAAGCAACTTAAGAAAAATAGCTAGAATTTTACCTGAAAAGAAGCATTCATCTGAGAGTTAGAGATAAATTCTAACCCTAATGATCACATTGTCATTCCTACAGCTGATCTTCTAGAGTCTTACCCAAATTGCCTGGATACTTATTGCATTCATGACCATGTCACCATTCCATAATTCAATTATCTGAGTGCCAGATACATTTAATAAATGCCTTTCAAATTAAAAAATTAATGAACTATATTTTTTATTTTTTAGTTCTGATTCTTTTCATGCATTTCTCTACCTTAAATCACGGTACTCTTGTTCATTTCAAAAGATATGAGCTAAAAGCTCCCCAAAAGGAAAATACTGTCACATTTTATACCAGAACCTTGACACCAGTGCAGTTTGTAGATGTGAATATTGTATTGCCACATTATCTTCTCAGGAATCTTATTCCAGATATTTCAAAGATTTCCAGCAGGTATCCAGTAGGAATAAGCCTCATGAATTAGAGTTATGTTTATTGCTAAAATCATTAAATCCTCCCACTAGATTATAATGTTTCTTGACTTTTCACCTTTTTCTCCTGGCTTTCTATTTATCACATAAATAAACTTCTTTTTTGAACACCTAACACCAGAATTTTGGCCTAGAATTGTGCCTTCCACTTTGAAACATCTATGGGAGTTTTTCATTATAGCACAAATGAAATACAGCCACATTTCTTTTTTTCTGTTTAAAATAAAAAGCTTATAACTAAAATAAAAAATACTTTTTGTATAACAACTATATATAATATATACAAACAATCATTACACAAATAATGTCTAATTCATTAACATTTGACAAATTCAGAGAAAAATGATTCATTTTTTATCCTTTTTGGTGAGTCCAGAAAGTTGTTACTAATTCACTTTCTAATCTAACTTGTATTACCAACCAAAAATTATATTGATGTCTCTCATACTCATATACTTTACACCTCTTCAGTAAATTTCTTTACTAAATTTTTAACAAAGAAAACTATACCTTAATAGAATATATATAGCCTAGTTGTTTTAGTATTAGGAGAAGTGGAAGATAAAGACTGGGAATAGAATGTACAACTATCCATTTTACTGCTGAGATATTTATTCACTCTAAATCTATGTATGTATTGTCTAATTTGATATACTACATTTTTCAAGATAACGTCTTTTGATAATTTACCTTTTCTTCATTTCTTTTTAAAATTACTTTATTATTTTGATATTTTATAATATAGTCTGATCACAGTTTCTCTCTCCCAACTCCTCCAGATTCTTCCTATGCCCCACCTCTCCAACTACTCAAATCTATATCTTCTTTCTCTCTTGAAAATAAACAAGCAGCCAAAATGCAAACAAACTAGAATTGAGGAAAAAAACAAAGTCAAAGGAACACATACACACACACACACACACACACACACACACACACACAAACACAAGTGTGCACACATCAAACCTACAAAAACAATACAAGCAGAAGACTGTAAATACAAAATTGCTCAAAGAAAGCAATATGAGACAAAATGCCTACAACTGAGTTGAACATCCACTACTAGGAATGGAAACTGCCCTTAAGTTTGATTGTTAATATAACCAGTAAGACTCCAATTTTTTAATTTGCAAACAGACATGAACTGGAGATAACTTCTTGGATAGAGATGGGAGTTTGTGTATATACGTTACCATTTCAATTCTGGGATCCTCGCTTGCTTAAAATGTAAAAATTCTGTTCATGCTGACACAGCTCCTGTGAGTTCATATGTCATTCACTGCTATTATATCCAGAAGATACTGTTTTATTGGTGTCACCCACTGTCTCTTTCTCTTACAATCTTTCTGCTATTTCTTTTGTATAGCTTCTTGAGCCATGAGAAAAGATTTGATGAAGATATCCTGTGTAGTACTGACTATTCCAAAGTTTCTCACATTGTCCAGTTGTAGCTTTTTGTGTTACTTCTATCTGCTGAAAGAGGAAGATTCTCTGACTATGACTGAGAAAGGCACTGATTTATGGGTATAGCAGAATGTTGTTAGGAGCTAGTTTATTGCCTTCCTTTAGTAGAATACTAATATTTCATTTTCACCAAAGCCCATAGTCTATCTAGTCTTGTC
The DNA here is from genome assembly GCA_004025045.1 of Sigmodon hispidus. NCBI lineage: Eukaryota > Metazoa > Chordata > Mammalia > Rodentia > Cricetidae > Sigmodon > Sigmodon hispidus. The sequence goes on from PVIH01013187.1 coordinate 48,781, forward strand.
CTTGGCCACCTGATCAGTGTCAGATATGTCTTCCATCTCATGAAGTCTCACAGCATTTGTGGAACTATTGTACCAGTCTATCACACAGGCAAGACTCCATTGTAGGTCACAGATTTTGTCATTGGCTTAATAGTTACTTTTCTCTTTTGGTAGCATACAAAGTGCATTCCAGTACTATAAATACTAGTCTGCAAAGGTTAAGTTTCTAGTTAGGCACCTGCTCAAATTCTTTAAGTTCAATAAAATATATAAATGTTGTCTTCAGCAGTAGGACCTTACTAACAGTTGGTGAAAAATTAATAGCCTTCACAATAGACAGAATTGATTGTGGTTTCCATGATGCCCTTTTATGGCCAACTACTCAACTAGATGTAACCCATTATTGGCATTGAAAGTTTTTATTGGTAGAGAAAAATGTCCAGTTTGGGCATTCTCCTATTTTTAGGTGACTCCATGTTGTAGTATGTTTTTCCCGGCCTGTATGGGTCCGGAGATTTATGACCTGGTGCACGTGTGGCGCCGGTTTGGAACCTGGTTCGCGCACTCACGGCTTTTGTCCTCCAAAAGAAATGAATCACACGCTTATATACTTTACACTGCTTGGCCCATATCTTAAGCACATTACTAGCTAGCTCTTTCTTCTTAAATCAACCCATTTCCATGAATCTACCCACCACGTGGCTTGCAGCCCGTGGCACACCTGAATTTCTATATGCTTCTTCTTTGGGGGACAGATGGCGACTAGTAAACTCCACCCCTTCTTCCTACCTGGCTGCCTCTGATTTTCTACCCACTTCTACGGTGCCCTGCATGGGTCCAAACAGTTATTTATTTACATGGTATAGAGAACATTCCACCACAACTCCATGTATATTTATTTCAGATATATTTACATTTTATAAATCTTCTACACTAACACATTTCCATATGGCTCTTCAAGTGGGTCTTGATGTTAGTTGTCTCTCCCTGTATTCCCTTATTTACCCTGTCTCTTCCATTTTCTTCCCCATTTAAACTCCAGTTTGTCCCCTGTTTCTGCATAACCATATATTCTATTTTAGCTTCCTTGGGAGATACTCTCTGTCCTCATCTCTAGCCCCTTAATCTATATCTAACTTCTGTAGTTATATGTATTGAAATATGCCTATCAAAGCCTTACATGCTAACATCCATATAAGAGTATACATACCATTTATTTTTTGAGGTCTGAGTTACCTTACTCAAGATAATATTTTTGTAAGTCAATTCTTAATTGCATCATGTCCCTTATTTCCTTTATTGCCTCAAACTCTTCTTATGTATCCTGTACACACTTTTTCTCAATGTCCTATGAGTAATTTTGCTAACATACCTTCTCTTTTCATTATAATGTTATATTCTGATTGTCTTATAAACTGTTCCCCTTAACATATGCTGATATAACTTATTCAGATTAGGAAGCACATTTAAACTTTTATCAGAAGAAATAGATTCCATTTTCATATGTTAAATTTGTAGTTGATGTCATGGCTTTGAATAACCAACTCATGGTTCTGTCATTGGGGGAGGCCTGGCTATTATGGTTTCAAGTGGGAAAACTGAATTATTGTTGGTGTAAAATATAGTAATAAGTAGAATATTTTTACAAATTTAAAATTTTAAAAAGTATGTATATTCTGGGCCATGAGGTAAGAAGTATTTTAAATAAATGAGTGTGATTTGGAGGCTTTTAATGACTTCCTTGACTATAAAATGTCTTCTATCATAACCCCTTCTTTTGAAATAATTACTTTCTCCTAATGAGTTTTAACAAGTAGTCTAAAGGGCACTTACTACAGCAGTGATTGTGAGTCAATATTAAAGAAGAGGACACATGCCTCAATCTAATCTAACTGGAGAATTTGTTGTTCTTCATAGTTTTATAATTCATCTTGAAAGCATCTCTTTACCTTCATAGAAAAGAAAATCAATACTCAGAAACCAAGTTGAGAGAGAGAAAAATAGAATGGGGTAAATATAAGGATTATATAGATATACACATAGTTATATGATTATATGATAGATTGATATATATATACTGAAAATTAATAAATAGAACTGAAGATAGTGATAGAGAAAGAAAAGAAAGAGTTGTAAAGTGGCCAAATTTTTGTTCCTAACTCCACAATATTTTAGTTACTGACTCCTCTAACCATAATTGTTTTTTTAATTTTTATGACCACTGCTTATAATATTCCAAATGTGTTCCAGTTATTTATGCTACATTTTCTTTTCTATTACCATGAAATTGTTCAGACTAATATGCTATAGTAATTTATAATGAATTATTTTGTGATGAAATTAAAATAATTAGACAAAATAAAATGTTTTAGTATATAACTTTAAATAGAAACTGTTATTTTTTTCATTTTTGCTTTATTTATTACTGTATGTGTATAAATACATGCAAGAGCACCCTAAGTCACCAACCAGTGGGACATGCACCAAAAAATTTAAAAGCCATAACATCTGAATCAGGGACTCAATTTGTGCATTACAAGGGTTTATAAAATCAATCTAGATGGTTTCACTGTAGTAAGAAGTACAGGTCTGTGGAAGGAAAGGAAATTTAGTAGACTGATTAAAAAATGGAGTACTACTCAGCACCTACATCTAAAAATTCAAAGTCAGAATATATGTGCGTGAGAGAATATAAAATATTTTTTTCTTTTTTCGAGTCTGAGTTACTTAGTATTGTATTTTCCAGTTCTATTTATTTTTCTGTAAATATCATTATTTTACTTTTAATGACTGAATAAAATTCTGGTGTGTATATGTATAACAATTTTTCATTTGTACATCTGTTGATAGGTATCTGTGTTGTTTCCATTTTATATTTCAATAAACCACAAATGACTATGTATGTTCAAGGATTTCTGTAGAATGCTATAGAAACCTTAGAGTATATGCCCAGAAGCAATATAGAATTATAATCTGGCAGATCTATTTCCAATAATTTCAGAATCTCCAGGCTGATTTCCAAAGGAGATGCATTGGTCTGCACTCTGATGAAGAGTTACTTTGTCTCCAAATTGATCACTGCCTTGTATGATGACCATTATGATTGGAGGCAGAATCTTAAGTGGTTTTAACCTGAATTTCCTTTTTGAATAATAATGTTGAGCCATTTTGAAACTGTTTCATAGCCTTTTATAGTTTTGTGTTTATTTTTGTTTGAACTCTTTATTTTAGCCTATTTTAAAGTTGGACTGTTTATTTTTGTTGTTGTTTATTCAAGACAGGGTTCTCTGTGTAGCTCTAGTTGTCTTGGAACTTACTCTATAAATCAGGATGGTTTTAAACTCAGAGATTCTGCTACCTCTGACTTCTAAGTACTAGGATTAAAGTCATGTACATTCATGCCTAGTTGATTCTATTTTTTAAGTGCTTAGTGGTTTCTTTTTTAATTCTCTGAATGTTTTAGACATTGGTACTTTGTTGGATGTATAGCTAGCAATAAAATTTTCTTTCTCTGTGGGTTGCTTTTCCATTTGATCATTGATTTACATTGTTTTACAGGTACTTTTAAGTTTCATGAGAACCCATTTGTCTATCATTTTTCCTAGTCTCTTATCTATCAGACTCCTATACATAAAGTCCCTGCCTGTGCCTGTAATTAATGTGCACTGCTACTTTTTCTTCTAGCAGTTTAACAGTATCAGATGTTATGTTTAGTTTATGGGGCCTTTTAGAGTTCGATAAGTATGTAAATACTTTTGTTTTTCTGCATGCTGAAATTCAGAGAAAAATTTGTTGTAGATCCTGCCTATTTTGTTTACAGTGCACATTTTTAACATATTTGTCAAGGTCAGATAATTATAATTCTGTAGATTTAAGGCTGGGACCTAAATTCTGTTATATTGATCCATGTGTCTGTTTTTGTGCCAGCACTAGGCTGTTTTTGTTACTGTGGCTCAGTAGTGTAATTTGAAATCTGGTATGGTGACATTTCTCACAGTATTTTTTCTCAGAATTTTTAGACCATTCTTTGTTGTTAGTGTCTCCATATAAATGTCCAGGTTTTTTTTTCTTTGTCTATAAACTATGGTGCTTCAGTTTGTTTAGGATTGCATTAAGTATATAAATTTCTTTTGGTACTATAGTCATTTTCACAATTTTAATAATTTTTTCTAGTGATTTTTCTCAATTTTTCTGTTCTATCATTTAATGGTTTCATTGCACAGGTCCCTCATTTCCTTGGTTAGGTTTATTCTGTTTTTCTCCATTAGTAGCTATTATGATTCAGATAACATGCCAGAATATTCAATTGTGGTTATTTGTATGGAGCAAAGCTTTGTGCCGGTAAACCAGGTCAGTACCATCAAGAGGTCAACAGTTTCTATAAATCATGAATTTTCTTGTTGATAAAAAACAACAAAATTTATTTGGTTTGGGATAAACCTACTTTCAAAATAGTATACAACTAAGAGCAATAACAATTTTAAAAAAAATTACCACATTCGTTTACTTTCTGTGCTGTAATAAGCAGTATTAGCTGACACACTTTTTTATGTTATAGTGTTTGTATTGTGACTTCAAATGTCACATTGATTTTTCTCATTGGCTTACATGAAAGAGGAAGCAATAGCCTATATCTTATCCATTTCTGTTCTGTAAAATTTAGCATAGTGTGACTAATTTATTTATATATGTTGTGATTAGAATTTATATAACCTTTTGTTCCCATAATGTATTATCATAGACACTGTAAAACTGAATACAAACAAGCAGTTTTAGTAACAGTATTGTGACTGATACTTGACTTATAAGAGATGTGGCAAAGCTCAGAAAGAGGAACTCTTAAAATAGTTCCCCAAAACTAACTCAATATGTACAATATGTACCAATTTTTCTGATTTTGGATTATTTACTATTTTTATATCATGTATTAAGGTATTACTACTAACTAAAACTATATAATTTCAAATTTATACATGATTCTATAGAGTGAAGAAGTTATTTTTTTTCTTCTTTATTTATTTAAGAAGTTATATTTTTACCCCCACAGTAAATGCTTAAAAGTCAGTGAAGTCCTTTTGTTGAGCAAAATTGTTTTGGCAATCCTGGCTTCCTGTTATTCCAAATGATACTGAGTATTATTATTTCAAGGTCTGTAAAAATTGTTTTGGGATTAAGATGGGAATTGCAACAAATATATAGATTGCTTTTGGTAAGACTGCCATTTTTACTATATTAATCCTACCCATCCAGGAACATGGGAGATCTTTCCATTTTGTGACATCATCTTCAATTTCATTCTGCAGTGATTTAAAGTTTTTGTCAAACAGATCTGTTACTTCTTGTTACTCCAAGGTATTTAATGCTATTTGTAGCTATTATAAAAGGTGATATTTCCCTTATTTCTTTTTCAGCCTGTTTGTCTTTAGTGTATAGGAGGGCTACTGATTGTTTTAATTAATCTTGTATTCTGCTAAAATGCTTTAGGTCTTTATCAGCAGTAGAAGCTCCCTGATAGAGTTTTGTGAGTCTCTTATGTATACAATCATATCAAATGCAAATGCAAATAGAGTTTCACTTCTTCTTTTCTAATATCTATCCCTTTAATCTCCTTGTGTTCTCTTATTGCTTTGGCTAAAACACCAAGAACTATATTAAATAGATAATGAGACAAGGGACAACCTTATATAGTTTTGGATTTTAGTGAGATTGCTTTGAATTTTTCCCCATTTAGTTTGATGTTGACTGTTGGCTTCTTATAAATTGCCTTTATTATACTTAGGAAGTTTGCTCTACAGAAGAACCTGAGGAGGCATCACCATCCCTAACTTCAAGTTATACTATAGAGCTACAGTATTAAAAGCAGCCTGGTACTGGCATAAAAACAAACTTGTGGATAAATGGAATCAAATTGAAGACTCAGATGTTAACCCACACAACTATGAACACCTGATTTTTGAAAAAGAGGTCAAAAATACTCAATGGAAAAAAGATGGTATTATTAACAAATAGAGTGACATAACTGGATGGCAGTATGTAGAAAAATGCAAATATATCCAAGCCTATCACCCTGCACAAAACTCAAATTCAAGTGAATCAAAGACCTCAACATAAACCCAGCCACACTAAACTCGATAGAAAAGAAAGTGGGAAATATCCTCCAACGCACTGGCAGAGGTGGCCACTTTCTAAATATAATACCCATAGCATAGACACTAAGCACAACAATCAATAAGTGGGATCATCTGAAACTGAGAAGTTTCTGTAAGGTCAAGGACACAGTCATTAAAACAAAATGACAGCCTACAGAACGGGAAGAGATTTTCACCAAACATACAAGTGACAGAGGACTGCTCTCTAAAATATAGAGAGAACTCAAGAAGCTACATCCTAAAACCCTGAATAACTCAATAAAAAATGGGGTTCAGAGCTAACAAGGGAATTATCAGCAGAATTTCAAATGGCTGAAAAGCCCTTGAAAAAATTCTCAACATCTTTAGCCATCAGGGAAATGCAAATGAAAAGAACTTTGAGATACCACGTTACATCTGTCAGAATGGCTAAAATTAAAACATAGATGATGGCCTATGGTGGAGAGGATGCAGATCTAGGGGAACACTCCTCCATTGTTGGTGGGAGTGCAAACTTGTCCAGGCACTTTGGAGTGCAGTATGGCAGTTCTTCAGAAAACTGAGTATCATTCTCACCAGGGATCCAGCAATACCACTTTTAGGCATATACACTAAAGTTGCACATTCACACCCCAAAAGCATTAGCTCAACTATGTTCATAGCAGCATTATTTGTAATAGCAAGAACCTGGAAACAACCTAGATGCCCCTCAACTGAAAAATGGATTAACAAATCATGGTACATCTACACAATGGAGTACTACTCAGAAGTAAGAAAAATGATGTCCTAAAATTTGTAGGCAAATGGATGGATTTGGAGACTATCCTCCTGAGTGAGGTCTCACAATCCCAGAAGGATAAGCAGGGGATGTTTTTACTCGTTAGTGGACTTTAAGCAAAAACTTTATTTTTTCATTGAAAGATGATGAGTGAATAAAGTCATTTAAAATATACAAACACATAAACAAAAAAAAACAAACAAAAACCTTCTGGTTTGGTTGTAGAAGGGTTGCTTAGCAGAAATTTGTGGTGGCCATAGTGCATCCTTGGGCATTAGCTGTGACCTACTGTGCTTTCTTCATCTGTTGCTGAGCCTAACCTGTCTTGAGGAGCTTTAGATTTTATTTTTTATGTAATTTAGGGAAAAGTTTTATTACTCTGTTTTTAAACTATTCTGAATGTTTTGCTTTTTTACATAAAGTTTGACATTCATTTTCAAAAACAATAAAAAAATAGTTAAAAAAGTTAGGGTAGTCTTTAAGATATTACAAGAGGAACTCAGCAAAAATGTATGACCAAAAAGACACAAATGAGCTTGCCCATTATTCAATCTTATTCTCATGCAACACCTCTCATTTTAATTAGTGATAAAATGAAATATAAAAGTACATTAGACTACCAATTGAGGTAGTCTTTTCATTTTTAAGTGCAAGCAATATCTGCTGAGAAATCTCAGGTGTGACAAAACAATCAGAGCTTCAGAAAACCATAACCAAATGCAATTTATATCAGAGAAAATTTATTGCAATATTATTTACATCATTTTCTCTGTATTGTATTCATTTCTCAGTTCATGCATATAAAAATGTTACATCCTAATTCACTGACTATAGGCAACAGGCATTATACAAACTTGGTCATACATTTAAAATTTTTGAACCTTGGAGTAAGAAACATGCTCTAGTATTGATTCATTTTCAATAGAAATATTTATATAAAGATAAGTGATGATCTTTGTGCTTCCATAGATAAGAATCAATAAGCCTGGTTAGCTAGAAGTGCTATTTATATACTAGCACAGTACAATACTGTCATGGACAGCTATAGCTGCTACTAAGTTGTAGCTGAAAACAACATTTGTGTTAGACACCCAGGCTGTCACTTCTTGTTTGCATATAGAAAGTTTTTTTTTTTTTGAAAAAAATGGCCAAAGAAAATACAGAAAAGCATCTTGTTTATTGTCTACAAATATTTGCATGGCATAGAGCAGTGGTTTAAAAGTGTATTAAATCTAACAAAATAGATGATCAATTTTCAGCAATCCACAGCTTTACAAAAGTTTGTAGTTTGCTAAAACAAAATAAAAAAATGGAGATTTTTACAGTTTAGTGAGTAGACCAGAATAAAAAAGACAGAAGTCATACATTTATTTGTGTGGGACAGAGAAATACATATGAATATTACTAGGGCCCTGATTTTAGAGAACTACATAAAAACACTAATCACACTTAGAAGCACCATGATTATAAAGTCAGAATTTGCAAGTTTTGTTTTCTGGACAGTAATAAAAATATTAGAGATTTTAGGTGAATTTGCTGAAATTACCTGGTTCAAAACTAAATTAATAGTGAGAAGTCACAATGGCAGATTATTTGATATTATTAAAGCATGAGACTGATTGAATTAAAAATAGAATTTCAAATAATTAAAGAGATAGTATAAAATAATGAATCTGTAATTCACATATCATTATCTCCAGGGCTGGAAAATTTTTATGGACAGTCAAAATAAGCTGAGAGATCTGTTTTGAATCCATTAATATTTAAATAAAATATAAAGATTTCTCACTGTTATCAAAATCTCTACTTTGTATGTATATTACTTCTTTTGCATTTGACCTAGCACTTTTGATCATATGGTACTTCGTACATTTTATATAAATGTTTTCTAAGTTTTTTTCTTAACAGGAGTAGATTTACTACATAGTTAAAAAAGATATTGATTATTGATATGTTCCACAAAATTATGTTGTGCTTTCTCTCAGCTCTGAAATAGGCCTAATATGTACTGCGTCTGTCATAAAAGCCACACAACTTGTCTAACCATGTATCATCACATATAGTATCTCTTCCAAGTACATTTTGATGTAAAAAAATGCTAACAGTACATTGGTATGCTAGTTAGGAGTCTGTAGTTCTTATATCATTGTATTCAATTAAGATACATAAAAGCATAATTTGAACTAATTTTCATAATTTCATTCTTGTTTGTTCTAATATATTTATTTTGTGAGTTTTGGTCATAGAAGTACCACAATGTTGAAGAAGTTTATATCCCTTTAAATCTTCCATCTCTATTTTCCTTTCTTTCTCTCTACTACTTCCATTGCACATGGCTGTGAGAACCAGGCATTTTTTTCTTATACATTTATGTTGATTCATTTATTTTTGAGAACAATAATTGACATCATTTGCTCATTTGGCAACATGTGCATTTTGTGATTTTTCTACTGGTCCAAAATTTTTTAAAGAATACAAAGTTTGCTTTTAAGAAACTTAAAATTATAGTAAGAGAGAAATGTTGCAACAAAGTTATTACATTGTACATCTAAAATATTGAAAATATTCAAAAATGATAGTAATAAAACATTTTATTACTACTTGTATAACAAGTATCTTCTTAAATATTTTGTGTGCATTTTCTTTACAATATATCCCTTATTATTTTTGTATGTAAGTGTGTTGTGTTTTATGTGGTTGTGTGGTATATATACTTGTTGGCATTGGTATATGTACATGTATGTGTGGATGTATGTGCATGTCTGTGCGGATGGATGTGGAACCTAGAGGCTAAATGTTTTTCTTTAATTTTTTTTCCTCTTTATTTTTTGAGACTAGATTTCTCATTGAGCGTGAAGCTTGTCATTTTGTACAGGCTGGGTGGTTACCATGGTTACAGGTATGCACTGCCTTATCAGACTTTTAAAAATTACTACTGAAGTTCTGAATTATGTCCTTCTGATTTTATGGTAGACACTATACCTACTGAGCCACATTCCTAGTACCCTCATAATTCTATTTAATTAATATATTTAATTAATTTAATGATTACATAAATAATTATATATTTATTATTTTTATGAGTGTGTTTGTATGTGTGTGTATCTATATGAGTTTTTGCATACCTTGTACATTCAAGATCTCACAGAAGCCAAATTGGAATATTGGATCCCTGAGATCTGACATAATAAGAGAATGTTAGTCATCTGCTATATGTGATAAAAATTAAAGTTCTGTCCTAAAAAATGAGCCATTTCTCTAGTCAGTAATTTCTTATTTTATTTATTTATTCATTCATTTTTATGAAATAAAGACTTTTTATCCATGTATCCCCTTCTTCCAACTCCCTTCCCCTTCCCAACCTCTCCAGGTCAGCCTTCAGCCTCTCTCCTCCCCATCCCCCACCCCCCATTTTAGTGGATCAGTGCCTATACTTGGAGGGCCTAGTTCCTTTTCCTGACGTTTCCTTGGTGGCTGTTCTTGGTTCAGTGAGCTCCCTAGAGCTCCAATCAGCTATCACTGTGAGAATTTCCCTCATGGTCCCCATTTCCTTGCTCATATAGAGTCTCCTCCCCCACTATCAGCTGGAACAGGGACTCAGCCCAATGCTCAGTCATGTATCCCTGCCTCTACCTCTAATCATTTTAACTTCTGGATGGAACTTAGGGTGGCTATTCTTTTAATTATAGAGGAAGTCCTGTTTAGACAACACCTTCACTATTGGTTGGGGAGCTAGGCAGGGAAATCTTGCGAGTTCTTGGAGGTTTCCTTAGCACCTAGTCTTTTTCCAACCCCATATTTGTTATCTCTATTAAGACTTCTGTTGTAGTAAGTTTTTCCCGGCCTGTTTGGGTCCGGAGATTTATGCCCTGGCGCACGTGTGGCGCCAGCGGATTAGAACCTGATTCGCGCGCCCGCGGCTTTTGTCCCCCAAAAGAAATGAATCACACGCTTATATACTTTATATATACTTATATCACACGCTTATATACTTTACACTTACTTTACTTTATACTTGGCCCATATCTTAAGCACATTACTAGCTAGCTCTTTCTTCTTAAATCAACCCATTTCCATGAATCTAC
>PVIH01013188.1:0-59650 GCA_004025045.1 Sigmodon hispidus
AAAATAATTTTACTCAACAAAAGAACCTCAGGAGGTATCACCATCCCTGACTTCAAGCTATACTATAGAGCTACAGTAATAAAAACAGCCTGGTACTGGCATAAAAACAGACTTGTGGACCAATGGAATAGAATTGAGGATCCAGACTTTAACCCAAAAACCTATGAACACCTGATTTTTGACAAAGAGGCCCAAAACAGTCAATGGAAAAAAGATAGTATATTCAACAAATGGTGTTGGTATAACTGGAAGGAAGTGTGTAGAAAAATGCAAATAGATCCGAGCCTGTCACCCTGCACAAAACTCAAATCCAAGTGGATCAAAGACCTCAACTTAACCCCAACCACTTTGAACTTGTTAGAAGAGAAAGTGGGAAATACACTTCTACAAATTGGCACAGGCCACCACTTCATACACTTACTTTTATCTTATGCTCTGTGTGGTGATATATTTTATATTTTATAATCCCATAACTCCAGACACAGAGATGACTCTATGTTTCTGTGAGTTCAAGGCCTAACTACCAAATAGTCGTAGCTCACACCTTTAATTTTAACTCTGAAATATAATGCAGAGTTGAACCTGGAAGTGAAACAATTGGGTGAAGAAGGTATTTAAGGCAGACATAGGAAGATTTATTCTGGAGAAGCTATGAGGAGCCAGGCTGAGGAAACTGGAAGATAGTTTTTACCCTGAGAAGTTGGCTAGGTGAGATTTGACTATGATCTGTTTCCTCTCTCTGATATTTCAGACTGGTTTTATTAAATATAAAATATATCACCATAGCTCTGTGTGGCTGCCATGTGGTACCAGGATTACTTTATCCATCCGTCCTTGTTTTGTGCTTTGGAACTTCATCCTAGACATAAATAAACCTCTGAACAAATTATTGTGGAGGGGAAAGAGTATCTCTGATGTGGGATGTCTTTCTGTATGTTGTGAATACCACTTATTAATAAAGAGGTTGTTTTGGCCTATGGCAATCCAGCTTTTAAACATGCAGGAAATCCAAGCAGAGATAAAGGGAAAGGTGGGTAGAGTCAGAGAGAGATACATGTAAAAGTACAGGTAAGCCACAAGCCACATGACAAGACATAGACTCATAGAAATGTGTTGAATTAAGTTGTAAGAGCTAGCTGATAATGAGCCTAAGCAGATAGCATGTAATTAATATAAGACTTTGTGTGATTATTTGGAACTGTTGGTCTGGATCTTGAGGCTAGGATGGGTCAGAAATTTCCAGCTATATGTCTCTGCTTTCTGAGTGAGTATGTTTCTAAATGCTTTAGCAAGCCAGGCTTTCAATCACCTGCAAGACCCTAAGGAAAGACCAGGAATAAGGAGGGACTTAAATTGATGAATGTAACTCACAAAATTTCTCCAAGCCCAGGCCACCCTGAAAAGCTCCACATTGCAAGAAACCCTATATAAATCCTGTCTTCTGCTCAGTTCTTTGCTGCTTCTTGCCCAAGCAGAGGCTGCTGCCCTCCTGGGGTTCCCCTCCCCAAAAAATCTCTTGTGTTAGTTTATTGTGCCCTGTGACTTTGTGGTATTCCTTGACTGGTGACTGCCAGGATAACTTTTGCATGTGAGCTTAACACTTATATTGGCACCAGGGTTTTTTTTTTCCTATTAATATAAAAATTTATATTTTACGTAAGATAATCAATCATACTTCATAAAAGGGCAGTTTGGGTTTTATCTGTCTGTAGATTTTTGTCTTTGTTCAGGCTGCAAGAGCTTTACACCTGTGCCTCTTTGAAGAACAACTTTTTCTTTTGTTTGCTTGGGAAGAGTGGCTGCAGTGGGAATTATTTTCTTTTTGCTATCCCACTTTAGCAACCACGGAAATTATGAATTATCACGGTTGTGAAACTGGCAGACTAGGCAATTAGTTCCCCTGAATGCCTGGCATTCCATGTCACTAAGTAGAAAGAAATAAAGGCTTTCCTAGTGGGAACATGGAAGAAACATTAGATTTTCTTTTTTTTTTTTTTTTCCAGAAAAAGAAGAAGAAATCTAAATCCCCAGCAGCACATTGTTGGCATGTTTTTCTAGGCCTCATTTTCAGCCTTGAATGCTTTCTCTCAGCGCCGCCTGCCAGAATGTGACACAAGCAAACAGGACCAAAAACGGCACCTGGGAGTTGAACATGCATGACCACTGAGCTATTCAGCCTCCACATCGAACAAAGCATACCCTTGACTCACTGAGGTTGTGCCAGGAAAAGTGCACGGTTTAGCTGGTACCGTACCCATGGCCAGAAAGTGGTTAAAAGACGCTAAGAATTAAGACGCATTCCTTACATTCTTAAATTCAACTACTCTCAACAGATTAATAAAGATGAGGCTGCTTCTGATTGGTTCTCCATGAGTACCCAGTAACTTGGCTTATCTCAATTACACACTGGCTGATATTGCAGTCTTCTCTTGCCTGTTCTGTTTGTTCTCTAGACCAGGAACGTGAGCGTGTGTACTTTACAGCCAAGCTTAAGGAAAGTCAGGTAGTGCTGCTAACTTTCCCAGTTCCAGACTCACCATCTAGAAGGCCCTTGGGGATGATGGAGGCAGGTATGAACTGGGTAGAGTATGTCAAGTCGAAGGGATATATGTGCTGACACAGAGGTTCATCCATGTGCATCTTCCACCTTCCCAGGAGAAGCTGTATTATATAGAAGCACTAAATTTTACGTGTTACCATATCAGTGCAGTCTGCAAATTATTCAAGGCTAGAAACAATGTTTAATTCTTTAAACAATTATTATATTTTAATAAGTATATGTGTTTATGTGCATATGAGGACCAGTATTTATGGAGACCAGAGGTTTTAGATTTTCTGAAGCTGGAGTTAGAGGTGGTTATAAGCCATCTAATATGGGTGCTAGGAAAAGAGCTAGCTCTCATGACTGTTGAGCTATTTCTCCTGCCCTCATATTTTAATTTTTAATACAAAATAGTATTCTTATTAATTGCTAGGCTAATTCTGTACCCCTTTTCCTAACATCTTTAGTAAAATGAGCTAGGTTTTATATATATTATAAAGATACATGACTTGCATGATTTAGAAGGATGCATTTCATATGTTCCTATTTTCCTTCCTTCTTCCTTATTAATGAAAAAGACTTGTGGCTTACATAACACAGACAAGTATTGCAATCAAAGGGGAATGTGAGCAAAAGATTTACACAAATCATTGTTCCTACCAGGTTCAAACTCATGTAACATCCTAGTTTATGGAGCAAAAACCAGAAAATATCCTTGATCTGCTTATTTAAATATTGGAGTGAAAGAAAGAAGGGATGATCGCCAAACAGAGGATTAAGGATGTATTAGTTGAATTACAGGACTTACTAAAAACTTCCAAGCTTAAGTTTCACCTCTCCAAGAGGTTTCCATTAGGCTGAGAAGAGATGAAATCACACACACAAAAAATGACTGTGTGTGAATAGTATATGTTTACTTATGTGTGAGCATTAGTGGGCACACTAATGCCAAATGTCCTTAAACAAACAAGCAAACAAAAAAAACCCAACTACTTGGTTTTATTTTTTTAATCTTTGTTCTATTTTTGACTATTAAAATTAAGCTTGGCTGCTTTCCTAAGACCTCTTTTCTCAAGATAAAAAGCAGTTAGCATTAGTCACACCTCCCCTACCAAATTTATTTTAAATTTTTCTTGACTCAAGAAATCAGGATGCCAGACACAGTGGCTCATGCCTTTAAGGCCAGCACTTGGGAGGCAGAGGCAAGTGGATCTCTGAGTTTGAGGCTACACAGAGAAACCCTGCCTCAAAAAGCAAAATAGAAGAAAGAAAGGCAAACATATTGGCCACTGTGAAGACTCTTTAGTGTGGAATAATACCCTCTCCCTTCTCTCACACATTTCTTCACAGTTGCTTTTGTTTTAAAAGGGTAACAGGGGGGCTGGAGAGATGGCTCAGAGGTTAGGAGCACCCTCTGCTCTTCCAGAGGACCCGGGTTCGACTCCCAGCACCCACATGGCAGCTAACAACTGTCTGCAGTCCCAGTTCCAGGCAAACACCAAGGCAAATAAATAAATAAAGTTTAAAAAATAAATAAATAAAATAAAAGGGTAACAGGCTGGTAAGTGACAAAAATTCAAATTAAACAAATGAAAAGAGAATCTACAAAACCTTTAACAGTTTGAAAATATTTTATAGGATAAAACTGATCAAGAACAAGTATGTCATTTATTCAGGAATCCAGGACCCAAGCCAACTACACAGTTCTATGCTAAAAACACAAACAAAGAGATTCATTAACAGAACTGAGTAGGGTAGCATCCTGCTTAGCCAGGTATTTTTCACCTGTATGGAGGCTGCTGATGTCACTTTCAGAAAAGATGCCTCTGAGGAAAGTGGTCATTCTGTGAAACAGGAAAAAAAGATTATGAGGACTCAGAGGGGTCAGATGGCAAATAGACTGAAGGGGGAGACTCAGGAGAGTTTCTAGAAGCATACTCAAATAATGGGCATAGAAGTATTCTTTGACCTGAAAAGTAGAAATATGCACATTGCCACAAAGTATGAAGAAAAAGTTTTGATTTGGTGTAAGGAAGCATTTTGAGACATTAGGAATATAGAAAAAGTAAAGATCTGTGAACAGTGGATGGTGCATGGGTTGATGATCCACTTCACAGTGATCCACAATATGCTGTGGAAGCCATAGTTTCTTCTTACTGTACTGTTGACAATAATAAATGTGCAGGGTGGTAGGTGAGGTGGGTGCAGACTGAAGGAAAGTCATTTTCATTTTTTTCCATCTTGTCAAAATCATTTCTATTTTTAAACTGACAAATGAATGTTATGTATATGTATGGTATATAACATGATTCTTCAAGTATATAAAAACTGGGATGGCCAAATTGAGCTAACATATAAACCACCTTTATGTATTATTTTTTCTGTGGTGAAAATTTAATTCTACTTTTAATATTTTAAGCAATTCTCTCTCTCTCTCTCTCTCTCTCTCTCTCTCTCTCTCTCTCTCTCTGTGTGTGTGTGTGTGTGTGTGTGTGTGTGTGTCTGTGTGTGTGAGGGGGCATGCCTAATGTGGGGGAGTGACTGCCATGTTACTGGCAGCGAGGTCAGAGGACGATTTAGTGTAGTAGGTTCTTTAATTTGGACATGTCACTGGTTCTTGGAATCAAACTCAGATCATTGGGCTCGCATGACATGCGCTTTTCCTTGTTTGCTGAGTCATCTCATACCTCTTCAATTCCTTCTAAGTATATAATATGTGGTTATTAACTATAGTTACCATGATATGCAACAGACAAGATTAAAACTATTTCTTTCATTTAACTGGAAAGTTGTACTCTTGGTCATGCCTTTTACATGACTTGCTCTCAAAATTACTCTTCTGCATCTTTTCCCCCATGTACAAAATGCTTTGGTTGGGTGCACATGACTAGTAATCCGATTTAGTTTAAGGCTGAAGGATTTGCACATTAATTTGATCTGTAATCCTATTGCTCTTTGATATGTAATCTAAAATATTCATAAGTTTGAGAAAGTAAAATGTGGATAGTTTGCTATATTTTGTGACACATACTATAATTCCAGGTAGAATCAGGAGAATTGCCCTCAGTTTCATGTCAGTCCGGCATAAATAGTGAGTTGCAGGCTAGCCATGATGCATAAAAACAGAACAAGACATAAAAATCCTCCATAGACACATAAACACACAAAAGACATCTTTAGGACATTATTCCCAGACAAGTTTGTCAGAACTCATGGCATCCTGCCCCATGGAAATCCTCCCGATCTCTGAAAAACTGAATTCAACCACACTGCCTATTTTCCAGTGATCTCACTGGTTTGATTTGTCTGTCACTGAAATTAAGTCCAATTTTCCAGTTGATTGTATTTCATCTGGTCACAAGGATGAGACTAGATATGCACAGCATGGGCAAGGCTGTCATGATGCATGAGTAGCTTCCCACACAGTAGCCCTCTCCCAAAACAGTCTGTGTTTAGCTTTATTCAGGCTGGATGAAACTCAGGATGAAATTGAGTGTAGTATCATGCTCTTGCCTTTGAAGTGCTGATATTGGAGGGATGGAGTCTATCCAATCCCCATGCCTCTGCCTGTCAGAAATTCTTCACATGTGGCTCTAAGACTGGACATGAATCTCCTCACACAGCCAGAGAAAAGTCTGGTTTACAACCTATACAAATCACTATTATAAACAGGCACTCCACGTTCTTTTTAAAAATTTCACTGCATTATTTATGTTCTTTACTCTATTCAAAGCATTTCCAAATGTCTTTATGCAAATGATAGATGAAGAGCAAGGCATACTCTTTCTCTAACAAATAGCAATGGAAACAGAATAATTATAGAAACAACCATTTGAAATTCATGACTACTGTGCTAAAGGCATATAGAAAATGAAGGCATACTCATTCAAGAAAAACTTGCTAATGTCCATGAAGAACTGCATTCAAGTCATAATGCTGCCTGGCTCCTCCCCACAGAGCACCACCTCAGGAGACTTTCCACAGGCTCTCTAATTCTACCAGTGAAATGGAGAGGGAGCCCTCATCTTTTGATCTTTCAGGAACAGATGATAGGACCAATGGCTTTTTCACTTACCTCAGTTGTACAATGCAAACGTTGGGACCATCATGCTCACTGACTAATGGATCCAAAGTATTATATTGCAGAAGGCAGCCATGTTCTTGCCACCAGGTTTTGGATAGTGAGAGAGGGTCCGCCCAAGAGGAAGAGTACAACAAATGAGGAAGCCTTTCATACCAGAAAGGTGGTATGAACAGAAAAAGAGTTTATATGTCATTTAAAGAAAGTTCCAATGATTCCATATAACAAGCAGAGACAAGCAAAGTGACAGTGAGTCTGAAAACCAGGGTCTGAGGCACCAGCCAGGAGCTCTTTCCCATAACCAGAGTGATGATCCCAATGGTAAGGGACATTATGAGGAAACTCCAGAATCATTCATTCATTTGTGAATAAATTCAGTCAAGCCACAAGCAGGGTAGAGCACACTTGAATAAGATCCTGTATCTCTCATTCATGAGCAGTCATACTGGGAAGGATGTGGAGAAGACTTGGAAATGATTCCCTAAGTAAAACAGGGACCAAGAATTAGGAAGAAGCCCTCACTGAGGTTTAGAAATAGTCTCTGACTGAATTAGAAGTCACTTTTTACTTACAAACAGCACTTAAGCAGCCTGGATTAATATTAAGGGGCCAATACTTGGGAGTCAGAAGCAGATGGATCTCTGTGATAAGGCTGGCAAGTTCCAGAACAGTCAGAACTGACTGCATAGTGAGAACCCCATCTCAAAAAAGAAAAGAAAAGAAAAAAGAAAAAATAGGAGAGGTGTTTGAAAAATGGCTCAGTGACTGAGAGCATATACGAGTCTTGCAGATAATTCCCAATTCCCAGAACTCATGTTGCGTAGTTGCCAGGTCCAATTCTGCATGAGCTTGCACTTGTGATTATATGTACCCACACATAGACACAATGAACATTTAAATAAAATAAACATTAAAAAATAAAAGAAGATGTATCATCTGGTACTATAAGTCTCAAAGCCACGCATGCACACATGTATGTTTTGGTAGAATACAGAATATTTAGAGTACATTTATTTATAACTGGCTGATGTTCCAAAGGCAGACTTATAGGAACATTAAATGATAAGAATATTCACTGGAATATTCAGAGCCTGTACATCAAGGAAGGGATAGACTCTTACTTCATCACTTCAGTGTGTGAGCCTAGCAAGTAGATAAATAAAGCAGTCGGCAAACAGTAGCAAGATCAAATCACTGGATGAAGACAGTACAATTTATTATTTACTATTTCCCTGATTTTATCCAGAAATTATGAGACATAAAATGAATCAATTGAGGCAGAGCTGCATGTAAGACAAATACCAGGTACATGTGAAGTTTAGCAGAAAAGGACCTCAGAGTAGTCATTATAAATACAGGCATAGAACAAAAGGAGACCACACATGATGATTAAAGGAAGGTGTGATGACTGTAAATCATCATCAAACAGAAGTTACATGTGTCTATTATGGACAAGTGCACCAAGCTGAGAGACACAGAGTGACCAAATTAAAAAAGTCACAGAAGGGTCTTCACAACAGATGCTAGGCTGGCAAAGAAAACAAAAAAGAACCAAGCCCTAATTTTAGAGAACTAGATTATTACTGCTGATTCTAGAATTTAGGGATTGTAGAGGCTGAACAGAGAAAAGAAAGACAAACGAAATTAAATAGGCCATCAGAGAAATGTTGAGTATGATTCTGCCTATTCACACAAGAAAAACAAAGAGTCAAATGGAGGAAAGAGAAAAAGAAAATTAAAAATTTCAAAAAAATGGTTGAGAAATCCAATTCTATAAAAGTACTAGTCTAAACTTAAGGACATCAAATATAGTAAATCCAAAGTACACACACACACACACACACACACACACACACACACACACACACACATATGTATGCAGAATATTGAAGCAAAGGCCAGAGCAAACCTTGAAAACAGTAATAGAACCTACTCTAAGCACAAGAAATTCCCTTTTAAGAGCAATCATTGGTTTCTCATTAGAGATAAAACAGTGAAGAAAGGGGCAGGACAGTGGAAATAAATATAAAATTGCCAATAAGGAATCTAACATATAATAAGTTTTTTAGTTTTCATAAGTTTGTAAGTTTTCCGTTGTTAATATCCAGCTTCAGTCTGTGGTAGTAAGACAGGACTTGTTTCAATTTTCTTTTATCTGTAGAGACTTGCTGTGTATTGGAGCATGTGATCAGTTCTGGAGAAAGTTTCATGAGGTACTTTTGTGTTGAACTGTGAATATTTGTTAGTTTCATTTGGTTTATAACATCAGTGAATTCCTCCATTTTTCTGTTTGGTTTTTGTCTGATTGACAAGAGAATGGTATTGAAGTCTCCTCAATATTAGTGTGTGAGGGTCAATATGTGATTTAAGCTATAGTTGTGTTTATTTTATGAACTTGAGTGTTCTAGTGTTTGGTGTGTAAATATTTGGAATTGCAGTACACTCTTGGCTGATTATTCCTTTGGTTAGTATGTACTGTTCATCAGAAGTCATTAGTTTTGGCTTGAAGTCTATTTTGCCAGATATTAAAATGGCTATATGCTTATTAGGTCCACATGCTAGGAATATAATTTTACATCTTTTTATCCTGAAGTGATGTCTATTCTTGATGGTAAGGTATATTTCTTGGATTAATAAGAAGAATGGATTGTGTTTTCCAATCCACTCTGTTAGTCTGTGTCTTTTGATTGATGAATTGAGTCCACTAATGTTAAGAGCTAACAGTGAGCAGTGTCTGTTGTCTGTTATTTTGTTATTATGGTGTGAGTATTGCCACATCAAACGTGGTTAAACTAACCAGGTCAAAGATTTTCTTCTTGTGCCTTCTGTAGGGCTGGATTTGCAGATAGAAACTGCTAAAATTTGGTTTCATCATGGAATCCCCCCCACCCACATCTATTGTGATTGATACCTACAGTATTCTGGGACAGTATTTGTGGTCTCTTAGAGTTTGCAGCCCATCTTTCTGGGTCCTTTTGGCTTTTAGAAAAGTCAGATGTGGGGCTGGAGAGATGGCTCAGCAGTTAAGAGCACTAACTGTTCTTCCAGAGGTCCTGAGTTCAATTGCCAGTAACCATATGGTAGCTCACAACCATCTATAGTGAGATCTGGTGCCCTTTTCTATATACTGCATACATAATAAGTAAATATTAGAAAAAAAACTCAGATGTTATTCTAGTAGGTCTGCCTTTGTATGTTGCTTGTTCTTTAGCCTTTGGGTCTTTTAATATTCTTTCTTTGTACTATACATTTATTGTGCTGCTTATTATGTGCCAGGATGAATGAAAACTAGATTAAGACAGAAATTTACAATGTAATTAAAGACTAGAATAGAATAAAAATGAAAACACAACTAACACAAACTTATGTGATACAATGAAGGTAGTTCTAAGAGGCAAGTTCACTAAGTAACTACATAAATTTTTTTGAAAGATCATAATACCAATTTAACAGCACAAGTGAAAGCCTTGTAGAGATTAAGTATACATGGGACATAATTTCACATAACAAAGGCCATTTACACCAAGGCCTATTGTCTACACCAGTTTAAATGGAGAGAAACTCAAAGCAATTCCATTAAAATCAAGAATAAGACACAGTTGCCCACCTTTTCCTTGTCTATTCAATATAATACTTGAAGTTTTAGCTAGAGCAATAATACAACTGAAGGAGACCAAGGAAATACAAATTGGCAAGGAAGAAGAAGTATTGTAATTTACAGATGATATAATAGTATATATAAGTGACTATAAAAAATTCTATCACTAAACTCTCATTGATAAGCATTTTAAGCAAAGTATCAGAATACAAAAGCAATTCAAAAAAATCAGTAGCCTTCCTATGTACAAATGACAAATGGCTGAGGAAGAAATTAGAGAAACAACATTTTTCACAGTAACCTCAAAAAATACAAAATATCTTAGGATAGCTATAATAACGAAAGAAGTAAAATACTTACATAAATAAAAACTTCTTCAAGTAACTGAAGAAAGGAATTAAAGATATCAGAAGATGGAAAGATCTCACATGCTCGTGGATTGGCAGGATCAATATAGTATAAATGGTCATCACACCAAAAGCAATCTATAGATTTAATTCAATCTTCATCAAAATTCAAACCTAATTTTTCACAGATCTTGTAAGAATACTTTTCCACTTCAGAGAAACACACACACACACACACACACACACACACACACACACACACACACAAAAAAAAAAAACCAAACAAACAAAAAAAACAAAAACAAAAAACAGGATAGCGGTGTCACCAAGCCTTGATTTCAAGTTATACTACAAATCAATAGTAGCAAAAGCAGCATGATATTGGGACAAAAACAATTACCTTGATCAATGGTATCAAACTGAAGACTCAGACTTAAAGCTGTACACCTATGGACATCTGATTTTTGTCAAACAGGCCAAAAATACACGCTGGTAAAGTACAGCATCTTCAAGAAATGGTGCTGCTCAAACTGGATGTTTGCATGTAAAACAATCCACATAGATCCATACTTATCATCCTGCATGCACAAAACTCACCTCCAGATGGACCAAAGACCTCAACATAAAACCAGATACATACACTGAACCTGACATAGCCTTAAACTCACTGGCACAGGAAAAGACTTTCTGAGCAGGATAGCATTAGTACAAGCACAAAAATCAACAACAAATAAATTGGACCTTATGAAACTAAAGCTTTTGTATGATGAAGGATACCATCATTGAGACAAAGTGGCAACCTACAGGACTGGAAAAGATTTTTATCAACACATCTGATAGGGTCTAATATCAAAAATAGATAAAGAACTCATAGAGCTAGATATCAAGGAAATAACCTATTAAAATGGGCTACAGAACCTTGAATAAGGATATACAGGGATGGAAAAAAAATTCAGAGGGAAAGATGAACACAAAGAAAATATATGTGTAGCAATCTTATTTGTATTTCCACCCTTGATAAGCCATGCTTATGATTCTTATCCTCTGTATAGTTATTGTTAACTCTTCCGCATTTTAAATTCTTTTTACTGTTTTTTTTTTCTTGATAAACACAAAATAAAGAAGGAAAAAAAATGGACTACAGATAGAAACAGAGAATTCTCAATAGAGGGAACACAAATGGCTGAGAGATGCTTAAGGAAACATTTACCATCCTAATCCATCATGGAATTCAAAATACTTTGACTTTATCTTACAACCCATGAGAATGTCTAAGTTCAATAAAACAATTGACATCTCATGGTGGCTAGAAAGTGGAATAAGGGAAGCAGTTATCCATTGCTGGTGGGAGTGCAAGCTTGTATATACCTACTATGGAAATCAGTATGATAGTTCCTCAGGAAGATGGGAATTGATGTACATCAAGATACAGATATACAACTCTTCATCACATCACAGAGACACTTGCTTACTCATGTTCATTGTTGCTCTATTTGTAATAGGCAGAAATTGAGAACACCCGAGGTGTTCCTCAACAGATGAATGAATTTAAAACACGTGGTACAAGTATACAATGCAATATTATTCAGTCATTAAAACATAATGAAATCTTGAAATTACCAGGTAAATGGAAGCAGAAAAAAATTATTCTCAGTTAGATAATCCAGACCCAGAATAAGAAATATAGTATGTATTCACTTGTATGTGAAAAATAGCTATGAAGTCAGTGATAAGAAAACTGTGGCCCATATGATCACAGAGTTTAGATGCAGAGTAAAGAGTAAAGATAGATCTCACTAAGAAAGGGAAATAGTACAGATTGTTATGAATGGAAGAGGCAGAACATACTGAAATGGGGAAATCAGTTGGGAAAAGTGAGGTAGATAAGGGAATGAATACATAGAACAACATTAAATTAAGGGCCATTTAAGGAGTGGTATGGAAATAGAGTGCATTAGATGCTTACACACACACACACACACACACACACACACACACACACACACACACACACACAAATGCACCTTATATGAAACTGTCAAATAAAGGGGAGACCGAGTCCCAGCTGGTTATCTCTTGTCACAAAATGAAGCTTCTAGGGCTGAGAATGCATTTCATCTCATTGAATTGTTGACCAAAATGGTCTCCATGGGAAGTCTAAACAACCCAAGCTATATCGAAGCCTATTGGTTGCTTTCCACAAACTGATATCAAGATCCCTTTTTTATCTACACAAGGAACATTGAGAAGTTGAGTTAGTGCTTCTTTAGAACCTTCACCACTAGGCTAGTGTTCTTGGCACTGGAAGGTACTCTTCATGCTATGAAATGAGAAACAGAAACACCAGCTAATCTACAAATCCTCTACAATGATGTCCTGTCTACAGGATATGCTAGTGCAATGGGGACACAAAGCTTGTGATAATGACCACATAATATCTGATTTGACTTAAAGTTCACTCCACAAGATGGAATCCTATCCAATACTGCTTGAGTGACTGAAAGCCTGTAACCAAATAGCCAGGGACTTAGGGTAAAACTGCTAGTGTTCTTCTAAGGAAACATAGTACTAAAATGACTCCTAATGACATTCTGTTATCCTTATAGATCAGTGCCTTGCTCAGTCATCATCAGAGAAGTTTCTTCCAATAGCAGATGGGAACTAATACAGAGACTCAAAACCTAACCCCTAACCCTGGAACACTCAGCCCTAAATGGAATATCTCCATCAAAATTCTCTCCTTAGAGCTCCAGGAACTCTGTGGAGGAGGAGGCAGAAAGAATATAAGAGCTAGAGATGATGATGGACACCAAGGGATTGATTCACTGCCTGACTGATGCACATATGCAGTCACAGAGACTGAGACAGCATGCACAGAGCCTGCACAGGCCTGTAACAGATAGGGTCCTAGAACTGAAGGGAGAGGTGGACACATGCCTTCATTCCTAACCCAGAAGCTTTAAATGAAAGTTTAAATTGCAAATGAGAATTTAGTTTTTGTCCCCAAGGGAGTCTCACTGGGAAAACCAACTATCCTTAAGGTGGACCAGATACCCAGCGGTAGATGGCCAACAGAAACAAACTCAACAGTACCTTTGGAGGTTCCTTGTCTCATAATGACATATCAGGGATTTTTTTCTTTTTTAAAATATTTTAATTTTTGTCTTTTTCTTTTCCATAGGCCATTAATTTATATATATTATGGCTTCTGTTTCTGTGTTTTTATGGTTTTCCTGAGATGTGACTCTCTGAGTCTATCTGTTTCTTCTGCCTTTTTGTGGGCTTTTTTTTCAAAAATGAAGGGGTTGGGGGAGATGTTTTCAGGTAGAAAAGGCCTGGAGAAATTGTGGCTTGCAGATCTGTCTTGCAAAAAATATGTTAGAGGGCTTGGAAGATGACTCAGCCAATACAGAGTTTGCTGTACAAGACTGAAGACCTTAGTTCAGTCCCCAGGGAATTTATCTAAGAAAGTCAAATGAAGTGATGCACACTTCTTGTCCTGACAATGGGGAAGTGGAGAATTCGGGCTTCACTGGCTAGCAATTTAATCAAATCAGTGAGTTCCAGGTTCAGTGAGAGACCCTGCTGTAAAACAGAGAGTTATTGAAGATAGTCAATGTCAATCCCTGGCCTTCACATTCCTGCACATACATGAGTACACTCACCTGAATATATACTTGCACATACACATGAGCAAGTACACACATATACATCCAAAATTGCTTTAAGTGAAAAAAATGAATACTTAAGAGAAATTTTAAGGCTGAGATTAAGAAAAAGTAAAATGTTCATTAAAATCGACACATCCCAAAAAGATTACCAATAAAGTTAATTATGTCAGTATCTATGAAAGAATATTTAAGTGTATGTTTCCTATTTGTTTAAAGATAAATTTTGATAAATACATGTGATAAGGCTGGAGCAATGGCTCAGTGAGGAGCTCATGCCGCTCTTGCAGAGGATCAGAATTTGGTTCCCAGCATCCGTGTCAGGCGGCTCACAACCACTCACAATTCCAGCTTCAAGGTTTCAGGAACCTTCTTCTGGCTTCTGAGGGTAACTTTCCCATTGTATATATTCTATATAATAGCACAGAAATTGTATATGGAGGTTAAGCAATGTATTATTAAATAAGCAATGGCTCAATGAGCCAATCTTAAGAGAAATTAGAAAATTACTAGAAAGGAATGAAAGCAAATTAACAAGACAAAGCAGAATTGAAAAACAACAACAAAATCTTAGCAGACGTAGCAAAAGAAATACGCAGATGAAAATTTGTAACTTTAAGTATCTATATTAAAAATGAAAAATATCTCATATTATTGGTGTATGTTTCACTTTAAAGAAATGAGACTAACCTGCACCAAGTGAAAGACAACTGTAATAATTACAACATAAAGTAAGTTAATGAAGCTGGATATTGAAAACATCAACATGATGAGCACTTTTTACAAAGAAACAGGAAAAAGCCCTCAACTAAATAAAAAAGAAAAAAGCAAAAAGCAAAGAAGCAAACCAAAGCTGGGAGATGGTTAAGGACCTAGGAGAAATAAGGAGGCCACTCCGGGAAACTAGTACCCTCCATGTGCCAACAAATTAGACAGCTTAGCAGAAATGGACACATTCCTAGGACATCACTTCAATGGATGCTGACAAGCTATCTGACAGACCCCACATTCCTTCAAGATAAAACACAGTCAAATGAATTAGAAGCAGACTTCCTCAATATGATACGGGACATCTGCAAAGGAATCACAGCAAGAGTTATAGTTAAGGATGAAAGGCTGAATCTTTCCCTTTATGGCAATGAGCAAGATTAAAATATCTTCTTTCTGTATTGAACTAACTTGGACAATTTGATGAGCAAAAAAAATAATAAAAAAGAAACAATAACCAGATTATAAAGGACAATGTGGAACTACACAGACCACCTTCATAGATCGCACAACTTCATCTATAAAAACACCTGAAGCATTCAATAAAAAGAATTAGGATAAATAAATAAATTAATCAAAGTTGTAGAATAAAGTCAATCTGTTTCTACATACTAGTAATGATAATTTACAAAATAAGAATATAATTTTACTCACATTAATATAAAAAATTCTCAAAAACTCAGCAATTTGGGCTCCATTGTTATGAGGACTCACCACTCTTCTGGAGGGGCTGAGTTTGGTAGCCAATAATCTATGTGGGATGGCTGGCTCACTGCCAGCTGTAAATCCAGCTGCATGAGATTCAATGGTTTGCTTATCTCTGCAGGGATCTGCATGTGTGTGACATGCACAGACACATATACATATAAATGAAATAAGCTTTAAAACTTAATAGACTAAGTATGAAAACTATATAACACTGTTGAAAGAAATTAAAGAAAATCTAAGTAAATGAAAATTTCTATATTTATAAATTGAAGATGTACTATTACTACTACTATTATTATTATTTTAAAATAAGGTTTCTCTGTGTAGCTCTGGTTGTCCTGGAATTTGCTCTGTAGATCACAATGGCTTTGAACTCAGAAAGCCTCCCCAACGCTCAGATTAAAGATCCCATCACCATCTGGCTAAAGATACAATATTCTTAAAATAGAACTATTTTCTAAACTGACCTACAGATCTGATAAAAATCTGTATCAAAAGCTGTTAATTATTTTGCACACAATGACAAAAGGACCTAAAATTTATATGGAAATTGAAGGATTAATGAGGGTTCGCACTTGTATTTTAAAACCCACTGGACAGCTGTGGTAGACAAGACAGAATTGTGCTAGTACAAAAAAATAGAGCTATAAATTAATTGAATATAATAAAAAATAAAATTTTCATTTATACCTGTTTATTTTTAATAACAGTGTCAAAATTCACTGGGGTCTAACAGTTTTCTTAACAAATAATGCTAAGACAACTCAATATCCATATACAAAAGGCTGAAATTAGGCTTTCTTTCAACCTAGAATTCAAAATTAACAGGAAGAAAATATCAAGCACTGGTCAACTGAGCCTATTAAACTAGTATCTTTAGAGGAAAACAGGACTAAATCTTCATTCTCTTGAGTAAAAGAGTGTTCTCTTACATGTCATAACAAAAGTACAAGTGTCAAGAAATAATAAGTTAGATTAGATAAAACTGTGAATTTTTTCAGTAAATAACACCATCAATAAAGTGAAAATATACACAACAAATGTATTTGCAAATTACTAACAGAACACCGGTATATGTGATACAAGAAACTCATAGTAAAATAAAATAATATACTTAGGAAAGAGCAAAATTTTTAATACATTAGAAGTATTACTTAAGAAATGTATATGTATATAAAATATTTAAGTTATAATCATATGTCAGGAATGTTTCTATCACTTTATCACCAGCAAAGAAGATGAAGTGCAATAATCTTGTCTGCGAAATCATCTTTTTGTACAGTGTGAATACGTGTTGCTCTCATTTGGTTGATAAATAAATCTGTTTTGGCCAAAAACCAGGCAGAGTAAGGTACACTCAAACCAAAGAGTGAGATGAATAGGGCCAGAGTGGGGGCAGATGCTGTAAGCCACCCAAGAAGCAAGATGCGATTGAACTGGTAAACCATAGGCCACATGGTGATACATAGATTAATAGAAATGGGTTGATTTAAATGTAAGAGCTAGTTAATAATAAGCCTGAGCCATTGGCCAAAGATTTATAATTCATATAAGCCTCTGAGTAGTTATTTGGGAATAGTCAGACAGGAGAGGTTCATTCATTTACAATTAAAATGCAAAATATGCTTGCAGTACTATATGAAATCTAGAACTAAGAGATCTGAGACAATTAAATTGTCTCTATTGGAGAAAACTGATTTTCTTCTTTGCAAGTTAATGCCAATTGGAGACAGCTTCTTGGTTAGGGATGGGAACTCTTGTCTACTCCCCCCACTCCACCTTACACACAGGGACTTGTCTGACTTGAACCTATACTGGCTGTGCCCATGCTGCACAGGCTCTATGAGTTCATATGTGCATCAGTCCTGTTGTGTCTGGAACATGTTGTAGAATATTCTTTTAAGATGTGTTACATTTGCTTATACTGTAGAACATTTGTTTAATGATGTGAAGTTGTGTTGCATTCCTTTATGTTGCATTTGTTTAACTTTGTAAAATTATGTTACTTTGCCTGTTTAAAACAGAGTACAGGTTTTGTAGATGAGTTAGTACTTACCTTTCTTCTTTGGTAGTATGCAGAAGACTTTCTAGTACTATGAAGACTAATCAGTGTGGGTAAAGGCTTGGGTTGAGCACCAGCTCAATGTCTCCATGTTTGTAAGATATTGAGTGTTGTCTTCAGCAGTAGGACCTTACCATCAGTTTGTGGAGAGCAACCAGTAGCTCTGGCAATCACCTGAGCTGTTGGGTTTTTTATAGGACTCCCTTGGCCAAGAAGTTAACTACATGTAGCCCATTCCTGGAGCTGAAGGTTTCACTTGGAGGTGAATGATATCTAGTTAGGCATCATCTCCTCATTACGTGTTGATTCTGCTCAGATTTTTTACATATATGTATATATTTTAGGAAGCTTCTACTGTAGTACTTTCTATATACCCTCTCAAATGGCCCTTGCTGTTAATTGCCCTCTATTTCCTCCCTTCTTACCTCCCACTCTTTATCGATTTCCTCACTTTGGTTTCCCCAGTCTTTCCATAGCTATGCATTCTATTTCATCTTCCTTGGTGGTTTCCCTTACCCCGTAGTCTCTTACTCCATATCTTTCCTCCATGGTTATATGGACTATCAAAGGCTTAAAAGGTAACATCCACATACAAAAAAGTATATATAATATTTGTCTTTTGGGGCCCGGGTTTCCTCACTCAAGATGATTTTTTTCCCTAGTTTCCGCCATTTACCTGAGTTTTTCATGACTTAAAAAACAAACAAACAGGGTTGGGGCTGGAGAGATGGCTCAGAGGTTAAGAGCACTGACTGTTCTTCCAGAGGTCCTGAGTTCAATTCCCAGCAAAACCACATGGTGGCTCACAACCATCTATGATGAGGTCTGGCGCCCTCTTCTGTAAAACTGTATGCATAATAAATAAATAAATCAAAAAAAAATTAAAACAAACAAACAAACAAACAAACAATGGAATAGCATTCCATTGTGTAAATATACCACATTTTCATTATCCATTTACCTTTTGATGAATATCTAGACTGTCTCCAATTACTGGCTATTATGATTATAGCAACAATAAACATGGATGACCAAATGTCTTTACAATAGGACATATATCCTTTGGGTATATCTCCAAGAATGGTATTACTGGATCTTGAGGTAGATATATTTCTGTCTTCCTATGGAACTTCCTGTGGAGATGACACACTGAGTTCCATAGAGGCTGTGTAAGTTTGCACCCTCACTAGCAATGGATGAGTATTTTCCTTCTTTTACATAGTCACCAGTGTGAACTGTCATTTGTTTAATTAATCTTTGCCATTCTGACTGGTGTAAAATGAAATCTCAAAGTAGTTTGGATTTACATTTTCCAGTTGATAAAGCATATTGCATATTCCTTTAACTATTTCTCAGTCATTCATGTTTCATCTTTTGATGTTTAGTTTTGTACCCATTTTTAAATTGGGTTGTTTGTTTTCTTGTTTTCTTTTTCATTCTTTATGAATTTTAGATATTAACTCTTCATCAAATGAGTAACTGATAAAGATTATTTACTATTCTGTAGCTGGCTGCTTTATTAGAATTATTGTATTCTTTGCTATATAGAAGCCTCTCAATAAGAATTATTGTAATAATAGAATATGCATTGCTTTTTTTGGTACCCTAAGTAGTTTCTGAAATCAATACTTTCCTTTGGAGTACTTTTCTGGCATCGTTATTTTCCTTCTTTATGAGTATCTGTTGAATTCACAAGGGGACAGGAGAATTCAAGTTTGTGATGTAAACCATGCTGTAAACTGAAATTTCCCAGCATATTTCTTGCAGAGGTGGAAAGTTTCTTGTCTTAATTCTTCACGCAGAGTAAAAGTCACAAAAGGTCTCCAGCTTTCTCTTTCATCTGAGTACCACATGGCTCAGCTCCTTTGCAGTACAGATCTCAGAATCAGATGGGCAGTGTGATCCAAGGCAGTCTTCTGTTTCCTCACTGATTATCAAGTGATTAAGTCATGAGAAATCACACTCCAGCTGGGCATTGCAGAAGCCTACTTGCTCTATATAGCTGCCTTAAGAATGCACACTGAAGAAATACTTTTCTTGGTGACAGCGAGTTTGAAAGTAAAGTCTCAGCTGGTTCTCATAAGTACACTGTTAGTAAATGTACTGACCGTTTACTAACAGTATATAGAATCAGGAAAGATGAACAAGCTTAGAGAAAGAGAGAGAAACCTTCTAGGCCTTCACTGTCTAGCCAGAACATCTTTTCCAGGTGGGTGCCAAAAAAATATTGCTACATTTTACAACCTGGCATCTTTTCTCCTGAGTCTGTATTAATAGTTGGTTGCTGCATGTTTATTGTCTCAGGACAGAGGTCAACTGTCTCATTTAGACCTTTCTGGAATAATGTGTCTAGAAGAGAAGACAGTGAACATGGTGGGGTGGGGTTGGGTGGGGGTTGTAATTCACCATTGTCACGTAACTTTTTTAAAAATTTTTGTTTTAGTTTGAAGGAGAGAAGAGAAAAATAGTACTCCAGCATTCCTCTGGGAGTTGCCCCTCTATTTTGATAATGGGTGAGAGTGATTGATGCCACCCACTTCACTGTTCCAGAGCCCTTGGTTTTGCTGTTGCCACTCACCCATCTATAGTCACAAGAATCAACTAGTAATCTGCTGTCAGCTACTGAGATGGGAGCAGACCATTGGTGATGCTGGGAGGATGGAAAATGGTAAGGGTGTATATTCTGTTTGTTTCTCATTTCTTTGCCTGAGTGTCAGAGTATTAAGAGCCAAAGTCAGACTCAATTCTGCCAGCCCTATTGGAGAATCTAAAACTGCCAATTCTGAAGGGATAAAGTCATTGTTATAGAAAGTAGAACAGAGAGCTATAAAAGAAAAGAAGGGGGGCATTTGTTCCTACCACTTGAGGGATTGTAAATCAAACCTCTCCCAAATTTCATTTATAATACATATATATGTGTACATACTGATGCATTCATATATATGATTTTCACAATTGCTTGTGGATCTGTTTAACTTAGATATAAACCTGTTTTAGTGAGGGTTTTTGATGTTGTTGCTTTGTTGATGATAGAGCCAAAGAATTATTACCTAGATAGCAGAGAATTGAGTGCTTATGCAAGAGAATACTTTATATATTCTTGCATACTAGGCTATTGATTATGAAGGAACTTTATCACTTACTAACAGTGTCTGTGCTTTCAGCAAGTGGTAAGAGTCACATGTGGGTTGAGTGTGACCCTGGGAGCAGCATAGCCTTGATTTCAATGGCTAAGCCATAGACAGAAGACCACATAGGAATCTAGTGTTTTATTTAACTTAACTGTTTTACACTGAAGATTTTTAGATGTTATGCAAGTCTGCTTCGAAACCTGAAGCCATGATGCTCTCAGGATAAACTCTTCCTAAAACCCTTAAAATAACAAGAATTACTGGAACGCTGTGCTACTCCTTTCTGTCCTCAGCAAAGGGCCAGCAATGTCTGCTAACGATCACAGATGACAGCGGCTACAATTTCCTCAATTTTCTATAATTTCCATTGACCTTTGTTCTTCAAAGGAGCAAAGACAAAGTCCTTAAAAACTGCATCTCTCCACCAAAATAAACGAAGTCCTTCTGGGTTGTGGTAAACACTAGACTGGGCTGTGGTGATACATGCATTTAATCCCAGCATTTGGGAGGCAGAGACAGGCGGGTCACTCTGAGTTCAAGGCCCGTCTGGTCTATAGAGTGAGTTCCAGGATAAGCTCCAATTAGGACACAAGTTCCAAAGCTATAGAAAAACCCTGTCTCAAAAAAACAATCCAAAAAAAGGACAAAACACAAAACAACAACAGCAAAAAAAAAAAAAAAAACCAACAGAAAACCAAAACCCACTAATTCCTTATCTCTTCTTCTTGTTGATGCTCCCTGTTCTAACTGTAGAGATACCAGTGACATTCACCCCAGTCAGGAAGTTCCTTAACTTCTATTTACACTTCAGAAAGCTAGCTTATTCTTGGTTTAGTTTCTTCCCCACAGCCCACCATTAAGGAAGGTCAGCTTGGAAATGGATTTGATTTTCCTTTTGAAAGGCTAGAAGTTTCTGTCTAATTTTTCAGAGCATAAGCTTCTATCATTTCAGATCTGATTGTCTGATTGGGTCTTGGAGTCTCAAGCAGTGGATCCATGGTTGGAGGGAAAAAGTCTTGGAAAGAATTCCCTTGATGTTATCAAAGTGTAAGTCTGGCTCACAGTCCAGGCCTTCTAACTATATCCAATCAGTAGATTGAGTTACCTGCCTTGGCTGTCTCCGCTTACATCCTTCTTCCCTTCTATCTGCCTCACCCTTGGTGAAAGTTGGATGAAGCTTAACCCCTGTAGATTCATGTGACTGATCACTGGATGCCCAGCACTGTGTTGGGATGTTCTGGAAGCTCTGGGCAGCACTGCATTTCTGGTGCACATAGGTCACTGGAGTAAGCCTTACCATTTATTTGGTTCTGCTTCCCGTCTCATCTGTTTCCTGATCTGCTGAGATATGAGGCTTTTTTTTTTTCTGCAACTGGAACTCTACCACACCTTCTTCACTGTGATAGACGAAGCTGTGAATCAAGGAAAGCTGTTCTCCTTTGAGATTTTTTTTTTGCCAGGCATTTTATCACAAGAATGGGAACAGTTAACATGCCCTTCTGTATCTAAAATGTAAACACAGATCTGATGCTTCATCATAAACACTCCTTAAACTGTCTGTGAGCAGGGAATCCCACCCCTAATATACTACTTTTTATAACATGCAATTGCACTTTACAGTAAAAAAATAGTTGCCTCTCAAAGCATTAGAGTCCAAAGTTCTGTTAATAATTAGAATAATAAAACCTTAATTCACATGGGCTCTGCATTTTCTTCTCATGCCCCAACATAAAGCATTTCAGACAGTTTTCACTTTCCTATATGGCAGCCAATCTTGTTCTTTATTTCACAATATATTTCCACCATCCTATTTTAGTTTACTTTATGTTTTTGTGATAAGCACCAACAGCAACTTGGAAAGAAAATGGTCTATTTGTTTTATTTACCCATGTTACAGTGTATCCTTGAAGGAAGTCAGGGCAGGGCAGAAACCATAGAGCAAAATTCCTTACTGTCTTGCTTTCAATGCCTTGCTTAGCCTGCTTTCTATGAAACCCAGAACCACCCACCCAGGGGTGGTACTGCCCACAGTAAGTTGTTTCTCCCATAAATCATTAATCAAGAAAATACCCCCAGACATAATTAGAGAGTATGTCACTTGATGGTTCCCCTTCCCAGGTGACTCTAGCTTGTGCCAAGTTAACAAAATGTAACCCTCACATCCCCGCAAAGTCAGTTTCATGTATAACGTCCAAATTTCTAATTTTTCTGCTGGAAGACAAATCCCAAATGTCCAACATCTGCTTGTGTCTTTGCAAACTTTTTTTATTGGGTACTTCTTCCCTCACCCTTCTCCTTGCCTCCTTACTGATGGGTGAATTCCTATTAAACTCTTCTTTCAGAGTCCCCATTCACAGTCTTTCACTGTCCACTCACCCAATTAAAATTTCCCAATACGAACTTTCAGGACTTGAGAACCCCCTCAACTTGCCTCTTGGTACTGGTCTGTAAGAAGAATGACTCATCATGCAGCACCTTCTACCTGGAGTAGCATCCTTTGGTCTCTATGAATGAGGTCAGCCTTCAACCTTTGGAAATATATTTTCCTACTTATTTACCTCTTCCTTTAAGCCTCTCATCAGAAATACCCTTTCACTTTTCAGGGTTTATTAGACATTGACTTGTATTTATGTGGATTGGTTTTTGTCAGCAAAGTTCTAAGTTCCTTAAGATCTGATAATTCCTATTTTCTTCTTTTCATAGAGAGTACATTACAGTAAAAGGCTAATGTCTCTAGCAAAGACACTAAATAAATCTCAAATTTATTGCTAATTCTATGCAAGTTCAGCAAGGCTATGAAACAGCTTAGAGTACTTCAGAATGTTTAATTTCTGTCATGGATATTTGACTTTTCTAAGTGGGAAGGAGTTTGCTCGCACTGTACTGTGTATAACTCTGTGCAACACCAGACTAAATTCATAAGGAACATATACAATGGATATCATCCTAATATACCTTACTTTTTTGTGACTATACAAGTGATTTTGTTGACTGCGTCTTCCACTTACTGGCTAGATGATACTGATCAAAGTACACAATCTCTATGCATATGTTTACTTGCTTGCAAGGGAGAATAATACTGTATGCTGGTGTAAAAATAAACACCATAATACTATCAAGGAAAGAATAGAGGAAGTGCTTCATACACAGTAGTTGCTATGGACATTGTCTATGATGTTTATTTCTTAGGCATGTTCTCACCTACCAAATGAGACATGGGAAGCTTTCTGTGACTCTGGGCATGACTACATCTCTTCGATTCACCCTATTGTGTGTTCTCTGACTTTAAAAAATTGCTGATAACTATGTCTTGTTTTGAATATAATAAATTGTGCTGCAATGTCTCTTCATCAAACTGAAAGGTTAGACTCACTGACAATCAGATTAGTTCTGCTTATGCAGCAGAGACTCACACCAGTCAAGTCTCCACTTTTATTAATGTATATTAATAGATATGTTGTGTTCTATCCCTTGTTTTTTAGTGAATTACATATGTGGTAAGTGTTGAATAATTAATATTGAGGTCAAATGAATGCCTAAGCTATCTTTATAGA
Source organism: Sigmodon hispidus (assembly GCA_004025045.1). Classification (NCBI taxonomy): domain Eukaryota; kingdom Metazoa; phylum Chordata; class Mammalia; order Rodentia; family Cricetidae; genus Sigmodon; species Sigmodon hispidus. The sequence goes on from PVIH01013188.1 coordinate 24,460, forward strand.
TTTCTAACATGGGTGGTCTATACAAACAAGGTCACTCACTTCATACCTATCCCATTTTCTTTGTGTCAGGCTTAGCTGTATTGTGATTTCTATTTGTCTACACAGTGATTTTTAGTTTAGAAAACATTCTTACCACTTATCAACTTCCACTTTTCAAAAGCCCAAGGAGGACAAGAAATATAGCATAATTTCAGAATAACACATGAAAAACCCAAGATCAACTTACAGACTCACATGACTAATGGTGGAAAGCTATTCCATTATGAAGTTTTCATAAAGAAAGAAATTTTGCCTGGCTTCTGTTTCTTTCTTTCTTGGAATTGCACTATTTTTAATTGGATAATTCAAAATCAAAACTATGAATTTTATTTTAATCACGTGAGGGTATCTTTCTGAAGAATGTCAGTTCTTTTGGGCAGAATGATGTAACAAAAAAAGACAGAGCAGTTGGGGAGATGGCTCAGACATAAAAGGGGTTTGCTGTGCAAACATGAAGACTCAATCTATCTGTCTCTGCCTCCCCAGGCACTCAGGAATGGGGAGGCAGAGACAGATAGGTCCCTTGAGCTCGTTGGTCAAGCCAGTCCAGCTGAATCAATGAGCAACAAAATCAGCAGGAGACTCCGTCTCAAAAACTACAGTGGTGAGTAATGAAGGAAGCCTCAGCATTAACTAATGGCTTCCATTAACACACACAAACTTCTACATAAACCTGTATCCCATATGAGCATGTACACAATGCACACAGACATGCATGCACACACAATATTTAAATGTATGTTATTTATTTAGTTATTTAAATTGGAAACAGAAGTAGTTTTGGTCCCATACTCACTATATAAGTCAAGCTGGCCTCAAATTTCTAGAGATCTGCTTGCTTCTGAGCCCAAAGGATCAAAGATGTTCACCACCATGCCCAGGACAAACTTTATTTTGAATGACAAAGAATGAGGCAAACAAAAGTTTCTTTTCTTTACTCCCGGCAAAAACTAGAACTAAATCACTATTTTTGTAACAATACCAAAATATGTTATTATAGTCAGAAGTTTCTCTGTCCCACCTAGTAATAGCCATTAAGTTCCAAATCATCGCACAAAGGCTTTTATAAATTATAAACTGTCTGGCCTATGGCTTAGGCTTATTACTTTCTAACTCTTACTCTTGAATTAACCCACAATTATCCATGTTTAGCCGTATGGCTGGTACTTGTTTCATTAGTGTAGCATTCTCATCTTCCTGCTTCGGTGTCTGGCTGGTGTCTGCTCTGCTCTTCTTCCCAGCATTCCCCTTGTCTGGTCATCCTTCCACTGCTTTCTCTCTGCCTAGCATCTGGCCAGTCAGCATTCTATTAAACTAATATTTACAGAGACCCAATATTTACAACGTACAAGAGCATAATCCCATTGCATGTTATATGTGATAAAGAAATCTGCCCTTTCTTCCCATGATGTCTTGTGGCTGAAACATGCAGTGAAGATGATGCTAACACTGCTTGCTGTTTGTTTTTGAGGCACTAAATCAGGCAACTTGATTCTATTGCTGGACCCTTTTAACTCTCAACCAAACTAGTAAAGGTTTGTGATCTCATTTATATATTTGTTCAAAATAGAAAATGATGTAAAATTCCCTTTCTCTTTTTAATGGTACAATTTAACCTAAATATTTGCTAATGCTTTTATAAAAACTTAGTCTGAATTTAGATATACTAAACTATACATTAATTTCTCCCCTACAGTTTACAGAAGTTTACCATAGAGAAACCTCTATGATAACCTCTGTGTCTCCTCTTTGGGGGCCTCTGCTGTCTCCTGCACTTTCCCTGTACCTCTCCTAAGCCTCTTTGGCTCAGGAAATCTCTCACTTTCTGGCTGAATGGCAGAAAAAACTGCCTTTCAGCAGCTCAGAGTCTAAATTATTGAACTCAGTACTGGGTATTTAGAATGACCTGGTTTTCTCTTTTATAAAATTGTGTTTAGTTCATAGTTTGGATGCAGATAAAACTTAAGTACGTGACTTGGGTTATGCCACTGAAACAGTAGCTTTGTTTACTTGAATGATTGGAATCTTGGAAGTTTAAACAGAGTTTTTGTTTTTTAAAGGGGCAGTCTAGTGTTTTTCTGTTGCCAATTTGAGGACCATAACAAATAAAATTTTTGCCAGTTTTTTTTAAATGGTAACTATGTAATGTCATCTTCTTTCTTTATTTTTTAATTGTGACATTGAGAATCACACTCAAGGACTTGAGTATGTCACCTAAATATCCCATCACCAAGCTACCTTCTGACCCTTGGCCTTTGTTAAAGTTGCAATTAGAGGACTTTATGTTACCCCCCAAGCTATGATTTTTGCATTTAAATTAAAACTGTGATCTAAACTTATGTTTAATTTTATAAGATAAAAAATAATATTACATCCTAGTTTGTTTTTTTTGTGGGAATTTTCTTTCTGTTGTGTGTTTCATGAGCACAGTCATGTTTTGCAGTCAAGCTGATTTCAAACTCATGATACTACTGCCCCAGGCTCCTGAGTGCTGGGATTACGGGCAAGTAGCATCACAACCACTTCAGGATATTTCTAGCATACTTGTTTGTATTCCTTTTATAATTCAATAAAATTCAAAAGTTTAAGAGCCAGTAGCTTTGTTTACTTGAATGATTGGAATCTTGGAAGTTGAAACAGGGTTTTTATTTTTTAAAGGGGTAGTCTAGTTGTTTTTTTGTTGCCAATTCTAGGGCTGTAACAACAAACGCAAACTGCACATAAAATCATACACAGTCACATCAGGGAAGGTTGTTTTACGTTGACAATTACAACATCGAGGAAATTGTTGCATGAGAAGTCTCCATGTATAGTGTAGTCATAGCCCCCCAAGATCTTTAGAACTATGAAAGGAAGTAGTGACTTCACCTCATGAGGTTGTTAAGTTTAATTATACTACATTCATAAATTCTCTGGGCCTTGCTAGATAGTTAACAATAATCTTATTTTTTAAAGTTGTTCCTTGATAAAATCAGGTGCCCTTTCAGGTAGGCATAGTGTATTTCTCGTAAGATTGTTTATATCTGGATTAGAGCCCAACTTAAAAATAACCAAGTCGTAAGTGTATTGATTATGCCATATCATTCATATCTGTATTATTTTTGAGATGCTCTTCAATAGAATAATGATTTTTAATACTATACTTTAAAATTTTCTGTTTCATATATTCAAATGGGAAAAGCATCCAAGCTGTGTGGTTAAAATGAATCACTATAAAAAACAGAATCTTTGCTGAGTGGTGGTGGGTGGTGCACACTTTTAATCCCAGCACACAGTAGAAAGAGGCAGGTGGATCTTTGAGTTCAAGGCCAGCCTGGTTAACAGAGTGAGTTCCAGGGCAGCCAGGGCTACAGAGAAGAGACCCACTGCGGGAGGAGATGAAAAAAACAAAGCCTTTTAGTATACAATGAAACTACACACAGCAGGTACACGTGTGTACAGACACAACATCACACATATTCTAACACTCAAAACTGTAGCTGTTTAGTAAGCTGTTTTAAAGGCAAATAAGAAAACCTACTTCTGGAATTCCAGCATTTAGGAAGCAGAGGCAGGCGGATAATGAATTTGTGACCAACATAGTAAAAGCCATCTTCAGAAACTAAAACAGGGGCTGGAAGGTATCTCAGTTGGTAGAGAGCTTATCAAGCATGCGCAAAGCCCTGGTTTTGATGCCTCGCTGACCATAAAATCCCAGTACTTATGAGGTTGAAACTGGAGGAACATGGTCATCCTTGGCCACAAATTTAGCTTGTAGTTAGTCTAGGTGACAGAAAGCATTATCTCAACAAACAAACAAACACAAAAACAACACATAGCTTTAATCAGAAGAAAAATCTAAATTCAGCCTAGCTAAATGTAATGAAAGATCTAAGTTAGACCACAGGAGAAATGGTATTTTGCGCAAAAATAGCCCGTGATATTTAGCACATGACAAGTTTCAGAGAAGTGAGGCTGGTCTCTGGCTAAGGGATTGGACTGCGGTCTGCAGGATTTTAGAAGGGGAAGCCGATGCTTCCATCAAAGTGTGAAATGGATCATAGTAGATGCTTTCTGCACTTTGCCCTTCAGTGAAGTGACCACGTGACTCACTTGAGCTGGCATGCATGAGAGTATATAGAGGCTACCAATACAAAGTGGGGGAAGAGCGTATTTTGTATAAAAATATAAGGTAGCAGGCAGTATGAAAACTGAAATTGGTAATTTGAAGGCTCACCACACACTCGAAACCCTGTCATCTCCCACCTAAAACTTTATTTACATGAAATTTTGAAAAGAAAAATCAGTTACCTTTTAGGCAAAAATTTTAATTTGATTTAGCGTGAGATCACTTACTTTTTCTCAGATTTACGTGAAAATTTTAATTCTTTTCATTGTATTAGCCTAGTAACCTATGAAGCATTTTTCCTTTTTGTCTTTATTTCCTTTCTTCCTTCTTTCGTTCTGTCTTCCTTTCTTTCCTTTTTTCTCTCTTCTTTCCTTTCTGCTATTGCAATAATTAAGAAGTTGAAGAACTGTATGCATTTGTGCCTGCCAAGTTATCAACTGTCCACCTCCAGCAGACCCTCTTTCACTACAAGGATTGACCCAATTGGAATATACTTTCTCTTGCTATTTCTTGAGAAAATATTCTGTGGTGGGGAATGCTATTATTTTTTAACCTACCTACCATCTCTGCAATGGAAAAAAAAAAGGCACTTTATCATTTAGGATGATGTTTTGCTGTTAACCATATGACAAAGAAAGCAAAGGACCCTATGGGAAGAGTAGATTGGACACCTAATGGGAAGCCAGCTTGACTGGGACAGACATTCGGCCAGCCTGAGTGACTTATTATAAAATTTCCAGACCATGTTCAAACACATAGCATTTCCTTACCAAGGGAGCTTCTTAACTGAACATAAGCTTCCTCCGGCTAATTTAGTGTCTCTCAACAGCATTTGTTAGGCCAGTGACTCTACTCCATCCACCTGGTTTTCTTTTCCCACCAGAATTTATGAATGACATCCCCGAGCTCCAAGAGAACACATGTCCAGTGAGGTTCCCATGGTCTGCCTTGCCTATTGTTCAAAACACAATGAGCTGGCAGGGAAGTGTGCTGTGATGCACCAACTGAGTTTTTTCTAAAGTGGGGGCTGTCACTCTTCTGCAAGCCTCCAGCCTATTAGTGTCTAGCATAGCTCTTCATGTCTTTCACCCTTTTTCTTTCAAGTAAGAGCCAGACAGTGCTTTATTCTAATTGAAAACTAAACATACTTGCATCAGTTGTTAAGGAAGTAAAAAAAATATTTCTGCTTTCATCTCGTGGAAGAATACTTAGATTCCTTGGAACTAAGGCATGTTCTCTCTTTCATAAAGATGCAAAAAAAAAAAAAAAAAAAGATGCAGCTGATTTTCAGAGGATTCATGGCGGAAAGAATTAAACTTCCATGGGGAAGGAGAGTGTTGGCAGACTCCAGTGTTATTGTGTGAACAGAAAACCAACTTTGTGAAATGTGTGTGTATTTCTGTCTATCTGTGTGTGTCTGTCTGTCTGTCTTTCTGTCTTTCTGTGTTTCTGTATGCATATGTATCTCTCCTTCTGTCTCTCTCTCCTGCTGTGTGTGTGTGGTATGTGTGTTTCTGTCTGTCTGTCTCTCTGTGTTTGTGTGTCTCTCTGTTTCTCTCTCTGTGTGTGTGTGTGTATCTATCTGTCTTTCTCTCTCTCTCTTCCTCTGTGTGTGTGTGTGTGGTATGTGTGTTTCTGTCTGTCTCTCTCTGTGTGTTTGTCTCTCTGTATGTTTGTGTGTCTGTCTGTCTCTCTGTGTATGTGTGTGTATCTCTCTGTCTGTGTGTCTGTGTGTGTCTGTCTGGAATTTCTATGCTTATGATTAATGAACTACTGTAAAGTAAATGAACAAATGAGACAGTGACAACAACATAACACCCCTTTCTGACTCCTGAGATTTTAGTTGGTATTTGTAGGATTTTTTAGATTTTTGACACTAAATTGAGAAAATATAAGTAAAACAAAACCATTGCTATGGAGCAAAGCACTTATCTGTATTTTATGTAAACTGAATGATTACTAGACTAAAGAACAAGAACCTTCTCTTACATCTTGAGGTTTCCTGTAATAATACAGACATCAGAATCTTCCATTAAGTTTAAAAGAAGTCAACACAATGAAGGAGGCCAGCTCCTACTTACACATATACAGAAAAGAAAAATTCTGGCTCCTGAAAAAGAAGTGACAGTAATCAGTAATTATATAAAACTTGCACACTTCACATACTATAAAAGTTAGCAATTACAACACTGTGCAGGGCCCATGGCTCAATGGCTCAGTGGCTGACGTCACTTGTGGATTCTAACTAACTGCTGGAGTTTCCTCAACCCACGGTAGGAAGAGATAGCTGAGTCCTGAAAACTCTCTTCTGATTTCTACATGTGCAGCACAGTGCAGGTATACAAACTTACACATACTAAATAAATGTAAAATAAAAAACAAAAAGCACTATAACAAATCATATACTTTAATCTATTCTGTTTGAATTCAGCCAGAAACTTGAAACCAAAATATGTTATAGGAAGTATTTTCTTGGTAGATTTCCATCATACATCAAGTCTGTTTGGTCAGGGCTAGATGGCGAGGTTCGCATAAAGCATTTATAATAGTTACCTCTGCAAATATTATCTATTGTAATATTATGGCTATTTTCTAGCTATGGAAAATAATATTTTATGTATAACTTGAGAAGAAAAATACTAACAAATGACATGTTGATATATCCCTACATAATGTTTTGATTTCTATTGCTTCTCAAATAAAGTTATATATTATTTCTGTTACTTAGGGCAACTGAGGTTGTAATTTCTTAGTGAATGATTTTCAGACATTTTAAGAAAAAGAATAAATATATTTGTTTTTAGGCATATGAGTGTTTGCCCACATATATGTATGCCTAGTACATGTGTGCCTAGTACCATCCAAGGTCAGAAGAGGGCATTCAATCTTCTGGGACTGGAGTTAAAGATGATGTGATACCATGTGGATGTAGAAACTCAAACCTAGGTTCTCCCCAAATCAAATAAGTACTTTTGACCCCCAAGTCCACTTTCTATGGAAACAGTTGTATCTTACCATAAAATTAGCAAGTATGTTACCATGCAAATGATCTAGATAACAAAGGGCTGATTATTCAGTGAAAGTATTCTAGATTCTAGATAATAAATTCAAATGGAATGGAAGCAGCACTTCATACCTCCAGTTACACCATTAAAAGCTAGTTTACAAAAGGCAGACTGTGTAAAGTATGTGCATATGTTTTAGAGGGTTAGACCTCACTGTGGTAAGCAAAACAAGCCGAACAACAAAACCTAAGAGGAACAAAAACATCACAGCCAAGCTGAGGAAGGGCAGAGAATTGAATTTATTCTGAAAGGTTTAAGTCCCCAGTAAGTTCACTTTTACTACTGGACCATGAATCATTTTTTTCTTTCACTTTCAAAAACATGGCTTTAATCACAATATAAGCAGTTTCAAACTGGGTGTGGTAGTGCATGTCTCTGATACCAACATTTAGGAAGTGGAGATACTGGGGCCAGGAGTTCAAGGTCAGCCTTAACTCTATGTGACCTTTGAGATGAGCCTGGGCTGTATGACACTATCTCAAAAGACCCACCAATCCACTAACACTCCTGCCCCCAAAATTTTCAGTTATAAATACAGGAATTTGGCTTGGGAAATGTGGAACTGAAGTAAAGCCAGGTTCATCCTGACGTGAGAGCGTTCTCATTTCAGAACTGTGATTTATTTCCTCGTCAGTTTCCTGACCGCATCATAGACACCGTGAGTCATTGTTTCTCCAGCAGAGATCTTTCCCTTTAATGAATACCATTTCCAGTATGAATCCGATTGACCTTCTCCCTTTATGTCTTTCTTCCTTCCGTTTTTATCCCCCCCGACTTGAATTCCTTAATGTATTTATTTTGAGTCTTCGGGGCATCCTGAATAAGAATGTAGACCATTTGGGAAATCGTTTTGGGTAATATGACTACATAACCGGTGAGTGGTTCACGAGGGGCATGTGTGTGACGTATCTGATAACCAGAAATTGAAAAAACCTGGTGATGGTTAGGGAAACCCAGCCTGAATCAGTACACTGGTGATCAAATCTTTAACCCGTACTGGTTGTGTGCTTTCAAGGAAGTTGAGAGAGCTTTCTAAGCTTTTATTTTCTTGTCTGGAAAAAAGAAGCAATGCAAAGAGATGGTCTAAACTACATTCGCTGGTGAGAGAAATGAAGCCTTTTAGGAAGAGAGGCTTAAGAAGGAAATTATTATGATAGGAATGTAGCAAAGGAACTTCCCGCACCCCCGTTATATTCTTCCTGAGAAACAACCTACACAGAGGATCTATTTTTTTAAATAATTAATTTGTTTGTTTGTTTAGTCATTTATTTTATATTCTGGCCACAATTTCCTCTTCCTCCTCTTCTCTCAATTCCTCCCCTCATCCCTCTTCTACTGCAATCCCATAATCCTCTCCTCCTCTCATTTCTGTTTAGGAAAGGACAGGTGCCATGAGTATCACTATAACAAGGCATATCAAGTTGCAGTAAGACTAAGCACTTCCTCATGTATTAAGACCGGGCAAGGTGATCCACAGTAAGCAGAGTAGGGTCCCAAAAGCCAGTAAAAGAATGGGACACAGCCTCTGCTCCCACTGTTAGGAGTCCCCACAGGAGGACCAAGCTACACAACTGTAACAGGTATGTATGTAGAGTACCTCATTCAGTCCCTTTGCAGGCTCCCTGGTTCAGTCTCTGCGAGCTCCGGGAAGCTCTGGGAGCCCAGGTTAGTTGATTCTGTAGTTTTCTTGTGGTGTCCTTGATCCCTTTGGTGTCTCCCCCCCCCCCGCCCCGCCCCGCTTCAGGATTCCTGAACTTTGTCTAAGGTTTGGCTGTGGGTCTGAATCTGTTTTCATCAGTTGCTGGATGTCTCCTCGCTGATGATTGGGCTAGACACCAATCTGGTCACAGGAGATGGCCAGTTCAGGCTATATATTCACTATTGCTTGAAGTCTTGGCTGGAGTTACCCTTGTAGATTCCTGGGAGATTCTCTTGTGCCAGGTTTTTACCTGACCCAGGAAATGACCCCCTTTCTGGAGTGTCTTTCAGTACTCTTCTCTGATGCCCCCCTCCTCTGCCTCCTAACCTTACCCTTGTGTTTCTATCCCCACGGACCTCAATCCTCTTCCAAAGTCTCTACTATTTCCCATTGGCAGGGAGACCTGAGTGTCTCTCCATGAATGGAGGATCTATTTTTTAAAAACTCATCTCACTGGTGATGGTGTAACCCTTCAACCTCAGCTCTAGGGAGGCAATGGCTGGTGGACCTCCATGAGTTCGAGGCCAGCCTGATCTACAGAGTGAGTTCCATGAAAGCTAGGGTTACACAGAGAAACCCTGTCTGGGGAGAAAAATAAAACCCATCATCTCACAGAAATGATGATGAAACAGTTATATGTTTGAAGAGGTATAAATTCCCCTGTATTTCTTTCTTGTTGGATTCATTACTTCCAAGACAGATACAGGAATGCCGTTATTTTCAGTAGATTGCTGATATTTGAAACAAATGGAAGTTTCGACCGTGGAATTACATGAACTATAAGTGCTATAAGTTTGATAAATGAAATATAAAAAACCCTATAGGTTTGGTCCATTATAAGTATGTTATTTTTGTTTACTTTTTATACTAATTTTTGTTTTGTTTTCTTGAGAAATGGTCCTGTCCTCTAGCTCATGGTGGCCTAAAACTTTTGATCTTTATTTCTTTGTCTTCCATATGCTAAGATTATAGATATGTGACATCATACTCACACAGACACATTGCTAATTTCTTTCTACATCAGTGCATAAGTCAGAAAAGTATTTAGTGAAAATGGCGTAGTAGAAATGAGAGTTCTGTTTATTATGTCTGTTTAACATGAGTATCTGTACTTTCAATCTTGAGTATATTTTTACTAAAAAGTTTGAAATATTTTGTTTTGAAACTCATGGTCAATATAAATACACATATATAAATGTAATAAATTTACTACATTTTCTTATTTTTAATATTCCAAAAATAATTTACTTTGTCAAGTACCAAGTTGTGAGCGTCCTGTTACATTTTAAGTTGTTTTTTTCTCTGTTAATAAAAATCACACTGGGTTTCTTTTTAGTATAAAAATAAAGGTAAACAAAACTGAGGAATAATTGCTAACATTTTTGGTTTTCTCATTTTATATGCATATATAATTTTTATATAAATTACATGTGAAGATATAGAGCATTGCAGATTTTTTTGTCAGCCCCTTGCCTAGAGTACTGTTTGGCATATAGTATATGTAGAAGAATAAATTTAATTAATCAGTAGTGAAACATGTACATGATTTTTAGTAATAAATAGATAAAGACCTGTTTCGAAACATTTGCTCAGATTTAAAAAGTATAAGGAGCTGGGTGAGGGTGGCACACTAACTTTAATCCCAGCATTCAGGAAGCAGAGGCAAGCTGATCTCTGTGTTCAAGGCCAATCTATGGAGAAAGTTTCAGGACAATAGAGGATAACGAAAAAACCCTGTCTCAAAAACCAAAACCAGCCCCCAATTCCAATGAACCTCCACTGCTCAGGAGCAAGCCACCCCTGTCAGAAGGAGAAGTGAGTGGCTCACCTGTAATTCTTCACACCCTAGATCCTAGATTCGGTTCTCCAAAACCCATTCCATTACCCCCCATCTCTTACCCCATCTACTGCACAGTTCCCAGGCCCTAACCCCAACTCATGCGGACTTGCACTGCTCAGATGCAGGTCGCTCTATTCAGAAGAACTGTCTGCTTGCAGAAGGGCTCCACTCCCTAGACAGACACAATGAAAGCAGTGCTAAGAGGAAAGCTCATAGCACAAAGTACTCTCAAAAAGAAATTAGAGAGATCTCATACTAGCAACTTGACAGCACACCTGAAAGCTCTAGAACAACAACAAAATGATAGGAAATAATCAAACTGAAGGATGAAACCAATAACATAAAAATTAACAAAATCATTGACAAGAAGGGGGACATAAGGACAGACGTTGAGGAAACCCAAAGAATTATTAGGTCACACTTCAAAAACCTGAACTCCATAAAATTGGAGAAATCTAAAAGAAATGAACAATTTTTTTCATAGATGGCATTTATTAAAGTTAAATCAGAACAGGTCAACAATGAAAATAGACCTGTAACCCCTAAAGAAACAGAAGCAGTCATTAAAAGTCCCCCAACCAAAGAAAAACCAGGGCCAGAAGGTTTTAGCACATAATTCTATCAGATCTTCAAAGAAAGGCTACTGCCAATACTCCTAAAATTCTTTCATACAATAGAAACAGAACAAACATTGCCAAATTCATTTATTTTACTGAGGGCACAGTCACCCTGATACTCAAACCACACAAAGTCTGAACAAAGAAAGAGAATTACAAAACAATACCCATGAACACCAATGCAAAAATACCCAATAAAATCTGCTCAAACCGAACAGAAGGACATATTGAAAAGATCACCCACCATGATCAAGGAGGCTTCATCCCAGAGAAGGGATGGCTCGAAATACAAAGATCTGTCAAGGTAATCTGCCACATAAACTAAAACAAAACAAAACAAAACAAAAAACAAAAAACCCAAAAAAACCAAACACTTTATTATTAGATGCTGGAAAGATTTTCGATGAAAGTCAACATTCCTTCATGATAAATGTCTTGAAGAGATCAGGGATAAAAGGGACATACCTAAACATAATAAAAGCTTTTAACAAGAAATTACTTTTCCAGTTAATCAAGATGACTATTATTCTTTGATATATTAAGGCAATAAAGATCATGAATTAATTTCTTACTTCTACACTATAGTAGCATTCGTAGAAGTCATAAGTACTTCCTGGCATTTTGTTGTACAATGCACTATTACTCACAAGTGAATTCCTGGTTTTCATTGTTTATTTCTATTTCTTTCAAGTGGTTATAGTGTATTTATTCTAGCTTCAAAAGATAAACTGATACACTGTCCCTTTTATTCTACAAATTATAAAACTTTAAAAAAAATTTAAAAACATAGGAATTAAGCATGACTCCTGGATAGATTAGATTCCTGGATAGATTAGATTTCTCTGTCTTTTTTGTTTTTTGGTCTTATACAATATGTTTAAAAGTTAAATGAGGAAGTTGCAGATCCACATGTGATTGAAGGAATAGATCATTCATACAACTCACCTTAATACTAATGCCATTTATAAATGTGTTACTATGTCACAAGTATCTGAACATCAATACAACCAAGATATGAATTATTTCTACCATCACAGGATTTCTTCTGTTTCCCTTTCGTAGACCAAGTATTTCTCTTCTCTCTCTACTTCTTTGGTTTCCATCACCACTAATAAGTTCTTTGTGTCTATGGTGTCACTTTAAGAAGTAATATAAATGGAACTAGATAGCTCAGTTATTGTGTGAAGTCAGTTGTAATTTTATTGAATCCTTAAAAAAATCTCTGGTATTTTATCTGATCACAACTCTCATTCCTTTGTCTTTTCATATGATTTTGAAAATAAGCTTGTTCACAAAAAATGTCTTTCCAAAATTCTCTTTGAAATGATATTGTTTAAATGCTGATGTGAGGATAGCTGTGATCTTCTGATGAATGGACTGAACGTTTCCCATTTGCTAAAAGTTTCCTTGGTTTCTTCATCAATGAAGAAATGCTTGGAAGTTTTCAGCACAGATATCTCATACATGTTTTGATGATTTTGACCTCAGTGTTTTGCTGGAGTGATACATTAATGGCCACATGATAGTTGGTAATGAGGCAGGGCAGAAAACTAAAGAATCTTGGAGATATAGAGCAGAGAAAAGCCTCCTTGAGGTCTGGTCAAAGCCTCTAGCCAGTAGAGAAGCAGGAAGTCTAGCACAATGAGCAAACTGTTCATGGCCTTTCCCTATTTCCAGTAAATGACTTTCTAGGAATCTCACCAGCCATCCCATTTGCAGAGCAAAGACATGTGCTTCTTGTAAAATCCTAATGCCTTTTGGTTTCATTTGTTATTTCCAGAACCACTTTATAAACTTGCTTATCAGAAGAGAGAGGGAGGGAGGGGGAGAGAGAGAGAGAGAGAGAGAGAGAGAGAGAGAGAGAGAGAGAGAGAGAGAGAGAAAGAGAGATGTAGTTTCTTAATCTTTTTTCTTTCATTTTATTTATTATTTATTTTTAATTATCTATTTATTTTACATCCTGGCCTCCATTCTCCTCTTCTAGTCTATTTTCTCCATTCCTCCCTCATCTCATCCACAATTTTCTCCTCTTCCATCTTCATCCAGAAAAGGGCAGGTCTCCCATGAGTATCAATCAAGTTGCAGTAAGACTAAGGTCCTCCCTGTGTATTAACAGTGGTTAAGGCCACTCAGTATGGGAACTAAAAGCTGGCATCAGAGACAGCCCCTGTTCACACCGTTAGGAGTCCTAAGGACCAAGCAACACAACTGTAACTTATATGTAGTGTGCCTAGATCAGTCCCATGACATTAAAGTTACAAGGTACCCAAATGGTATACATATATTGCTAACACTAAGACTCCTGAGTTTCTCTGAGGATCTTCTAGAAATGCATGTGTGTGTTTTTTCTTGGAGGCTCTTCACTTAGGAGCCCATCCCTGCATGTGAATAGATCTTACTTCTCTTTGGGAAGGACTTAGGTATGTGTTTCTATTTGCCCACATCCTGAGCCTGTATTAGAATATATTTGGTAAACTGTCCACCTCTGCTTCACTTCACTACCTAGCTCTGGAAGTCCTGGGATGGGTTGAATTCCCTAAAAGATTAGGAGAACTTTTTATGCTGTGGGACTGAGGCTCTGCTTCCTGACTGCTGGCAGGTAATGGGTTGATTTTGTACAGTTTGTCTTGTGTCCTGGATTCTGTGACTTTGCTGACCTTAGAAGGAATTTTTGAAGCTAATTCCTCAAATTTTCTTACAGAAAGAGTTATTTAATGTACAAAGATACTCCATTTGTATGCAAAGCCAGTTTCATTTCTCCCTGTCTAATCTCTTTTCCTCCTCCTATCTCTATTCATTATCACAGGGATGGGACTTCCTAAACTGGGTGGACTAAGTGTAGCAGGAACTCCTATCTATCAGTTGGAGAGTAGAGTACATTGGGTCTTCGTCATCTATTATAATATTAGTTGAATTTTCTTAAATCCTGTTGCCTCATCATTTGACAGCATTATGAGATCCTTCCCCTGCTGGTTAAACTGTTACTATGGTGAAGCACAGTGAACATGTTTCTTAAATATTGAGCCAATTTGATGCCTGTAATAAACTCCACTAAGGCCATGGTTTGCAAGTTATTTATTTGTTTGTTATTTATATACAGAATCTCTTTCTATAGCCCAGGCTGGTCCCATACAGGTTTCACAATGATGCCTTGTTTCCAAACTCTTTATATGTGGATGACTTAATATTTATTGGCTAATATTAGATTTATAAGAAGAATTGAAACCTGTCTTTTTCTTTGTTATTACTTTTCATATGTTTGGAAATGACTTTGCATACCAGGCTTTTTCTCTTGGGACACCAACCAGTTCCCAAATGACGACTCAGAGACATATCATTAGTTTTGAATGTTCACCCTTAGCCTAGCTATTTTCAGGCTAGCTCTTTTAACCTAAATTAATCTGTTTCTCTTCATTTACCTTTTGCCTTGGGGCTTTTTTTTTTTTTTTAATTTTATCCTGTATATCTTTCTTTCTTACTTACTCCAAGGCTGGCTGGGTGGCTAGCCCCTTACCTCAGGCATCTCCTTTATTGTCTTCTCCTCCTTTTATTTTTTCCTCATTCCTGTCTTTTGTCTCAAGCCCAGATTTCTCCTATGTATTCTCTTTGCCTGCAAATCCCGCCTATCCTTTTCATGCTTAGCTACTGGCCATTCAGCTTTTTATTATCGCAATCAGGAGACTTAGACAGGCAAGGCAAAACAGATGCAACACATGTTTAGATAATTAAATACACATCCTTACATCATTAAACAAATGCAGCATAAGCAAATATAACACACCTTTACATAGTTAAAGTACTATTTCTCAGCATAAACAAATGCAGCACACCTTTACTTAGTTAAAATATTTCACAACAGTTGTGTTGAACTTTGATATTGAATTTTCTTTCAATATTTGGTAAAATCCTCAGTGAAACAATCTTTGAATGGATTTTTATTTGTTTATATTTTTGCTTTTATAGCCCAGCAAAAGTTTATCCTCTCTTTCCTCCTCCCAATTCCTCCCCTCCACCTCCCTTCTACCCAATCCATCACTCTTCCACTGTTACTCTTCAGATACAGGCAGGCATTCCATGGATATCAACCAGCCATGACATATCATCAAGTTGCAGCAAAACTAGGCACCTCCTCTTCTATTAGGGCTGGATGAGGCAATCCAGTAGGAAGAATGGGTCCTAAAAGTAGGCATAAGAGTCAGAGACTGCATCTGCTCTTACTGTTAGGTGTACCACAAGAAGATCATCGTATACAACTGTAACATACGTGCAGAAGCCGTAGTCCAGACTTGAAGTTTTATCTAAACTGATAAGACAATTTAAGGAGATTAAGGGTGTAGGTGTGTTCCAGGTTTGCCCTGCTGAGTGCGCCACCAGGTGTGGCCATGTCGGGCATGATCATGCTCCCCCCAACCCGAAGAGAGCGCTACTAGGCATGCCCCCACCTAACCCAGTCTTGGGGATGAGGAAAGAGGATCTGACTGGAGTGGATGCTGAACTAAGCCACCTTGGGACCTTGGGATCTCCTGCCCTTGCTGGGGAGGAGATAAAGTGATAGGGAGAAGAGAGACTGACTGAGAGGGGTGGGAGGGGGAAGGGAATTTGAACAAGGGGATACATGGATAAAAAATGAGACTTTATTCATAATAAAAAAAAATGAAAGTTAAGAAAAAAGAATTTCTGCCACAGACTCTCTCTTGCTCCCCGCCCTAGCACTCTCTATTGCTCTCTTTCCTCCCTTATATCTTTCCTTTTCTTCTTTCTATATTTTGTTATGATAATAAAGCCTTTCTATGTAGAAGCAGTCTAATAGTCTCTACCTTTCACCATGCCTCTTGTCCACGTCCCATGTTGTGGAGGCCTGTCTATTCTTACACACCCACCAGCTAATCTGGTAAACATTTTGTTGTTATTATGCCAGATCAAACATGATCCCAACACCGACCTCTTAGTTCAATATTAATATTCTACTTCTGCTCAAGTTCAAGTCTATAATATCAGTAAAAACCCTGAATAATGTGAAAGAAAATCAGCTAAGGGAGGAAACCAACACTGATAGTGTATTTTACCTTCAGATTCTACTGGGGTGTCCCCGTCACAGTATTTTGAAAACGTAGCCATGCCTTGTCTATGACTATGTTGATTATGTCTGTACCTCAAGGCTTGTCCTTGAGTAGTTTATCTTTAACAGTGAGCTGGGGTTAAAGGCATTTGACACAACAGCCTGGATATTGTTTTTCTCTATAGCAGTGGTTCTCAACCTTCCAAATGCAGAGGCAGTTCCTCATGTTGTGGTGACACCCCAACCATAAAATTATTTTCGTTGCTACGTCATAGCTGTAATTTTGCTACTGTTACAAGTTGTAAGCAAGCATCTGGTATGCAGGATGTCAGATATGCAATCCCTATGAAAAGATCGTTTGACCTCTAAAGGGTCAAGACCCACAGGTTAAGAGTCACTGCTTGACGATTTTCATGATTTCTGTTCTCATGTTCTCTCTCTCTGCCTTTCTTCTGCTTGATTCTTGTTATGGGTTCTTTTCCTTTAATGTTCTATGTTCTTTAGGTGGACGATATCAGACTAACTTTTGCAACAGATGTCATAATTTTTGTCTGTCACAGCTACTGTGCTCTTGGATCTCAAGATACTTCTCTTTCATTTGTATTCAGTTCAATGGATTTCTTGGTTTTTCTTTTGTCCTTATCTTATCTATCTGTCTGTCTGTCTGTCTGTCTGTCTGTCTGTCTATCAAGACCAGGTTTCTTTGTGTACTCCTGTCTGTTCTGGAACTCTCTCTGTATCCCAGGTTGGCTTTGAACGCTGAGATCTGCTTCCTCTGCCTCCCAACTGCTGGGATTAAAGGCATGTACCACTGCCCAGTGTCCTTACAACTTCTCTATGGACTCTTTACACATATGTTGGCAGCTGAAAGTTTTCTTGATATATTTTTCTCAGGAACTTATAATGTGATTCAAATTACCTAACCTCTCTGAACTCTAATTCTCTCTGAAAGAGAATTCTGGAAAGAAGTAGTATCAGAAAAGTCTGGTTAGAACTGCTATGATGTGCAGAGGCTGGAATGTGGCAGATCTAATTACTTTACCTTGGATTAGCTGTGGTCCCCTAAATAGCTATTCTTTGCCCACCTCTATGTCCAACAAACACCTTGTTAGTGATAGATAAAAAGCTCTGCGAATCTAATCACTTAGAAGATCACCAGCTTCCATAAAGTTGAAAGCTAAGAAAGCCCAGACAGCAGCTGCAGTCTACAGAAGAGATCCCCCATCTTGCTGTAGATACCTCTCTGTTTCCAGTATTGTATCTCTATTTGCAGCTCTCTTTGTTCTTTTGCTTCTATATTGAAATATAGCATTTGTGAAAAGAAAATCTGTGTTTTCAGGCTATAGTCAATGAGATTTCACTTTACAAGAAATTATTTCTTAGTCTTTTAAAGGGGAGATACGTGATTTTCCATTAACACGATAGTAATGTTTTTTCTCATGGTATTTTCCTAAGACTGAATGAATTCACACTAAAATAGTTTGGGGCACAACATAAATACTTGGTAATTTCTGTTTGTTTTTTCATTACTAATTAAGATCACAGGCACACTATTTTGAGACTAGGAAAACGGGGAGGCTCTCTAATTTACTTTGCATGCATACTTGTATGTGTTTGTGTGTGAACACATGCTTGTGTGTAGGTAAGTGTGCACATGTTCATGTTTTTGTGGAGGACAGGGTGTTTTCTTAGATCACTCTCTACTTTGTTTTGAGACAAGGTCTTTCAAGGAATGTAAAGTGTACTGATTCCCTAAGGCCCAGAGATCCACCTCTATCTATGCTCCCAGCTCTGGGATCACACACAGGTCCACACTACCAGGCCTTGCTTTGTACATGGCTACTGGAGATCCAAACTCATGCTGATGCTGCAAACATTTCACCAAGCCATTCTTCTCCTCAGCAGCTCATCTAAATCATGTGTTCCAACTAGTTCAACTTTGATTCTGAAACAAGGAAAAATCCATACAAGTATAGACTCAGATATTTATGAACATAAATGCAAAAATCCTCAGGAAATTGTTTTCAAATTACTTCAGTTTTGTTTTCAATAAGAATAACAGTATCTTCTCAACAACAACAAAAGAAGTCATTAAAAGGTTGTTATAATATATGAGAAAATGAGTAAATGAGAATAGGGTATCTTTCAAGAAATGTAAAACACATTTTACAAAATTTAGCAAAAAGTATTTTAAAAAGTAAAGGAAAAAAAAAAAAGCAGGCCATCAGCCTAAGAACATAAGTAAGTTCCTGAGCAGATTAGAGATCTTTAGAAATAACACAGCAAAAAGAGTTCTACATATCTTTTTGTACATATCCTTATGCAAACTGTTTTCATTAGTGCCGGGAGCCCACTCAGGGATGGGCTTTAGCTGTTGCTATATGATGGTGTCACAGAAAAACTGCTGGCAAGCCGCCGGCCAGACTGAGCATGTCTGACAGATGGTTTACATAGAGAAACTTAAGATTTTTATGGGTAAAGTCTTAAAATTTACAAAGATTTCATTGATGTGACTTGGACAAAATATCAATTGGTTTCATTTTATCAGCAGTAGCAAATTAGTAATAAAAGTAATCCAAGGAATAAACACTACAAAATTTTCAAGAGACTGTAAAAGCTACTGATAAACAAAAATGAAAGAGAATGGGAAAAAAAAGTGCTTATGTTAAATGTGTCTTCAAACTGCAAACAAAAGATTGGAGAGTAGGTAATACTGGATGAGAGGAAGCTAACACTGAGAACATTTGACTCACTCTAGTATAATTCAGAATATTAATTTTAAGAGTCACTCAATAGCTATTGAATCTGTTATGTGCATTTCTCTCTGCAGGAGGAAGTAACCAGTCCTCTGTGTTCATTGCTGAATTCAGGGGGTCTTGAAACCTGCTTAATGTGAGGACTGATGAAGGAGCCCTTGGATTTAATTCCATCCTGTGCCTATTGAAGAAGTAAGGGTGGAGGGTGGGGGGGGCGCGGTGGAGGATGAGAATCTTTTGAACTTGAGGATGATAATCTCTAAAAGGCTCAGTAGTGTGTCATCTTGTTTCTCCCAAAAAACTTCAGCAATTTAAATGAACAAATTTCCCTTAACCACCTGCAACATTTAGAAAAGTTAAAATCAATGGACTTGTCTTGTTCTTTCTGTTTCTATCAATCTACTCTATAACCCAGGCTCCTCTTCAATTGTGGTCTGGGTCAGGGAACACTGGTCCTATAAAAGAAAAGCAATTGTGGATATATAAAATGCAAACCTCAGCATTTCCCACTCTGGTCAGCTCAGTGGGTGATTCTATTTGTCCTACACCAAAGTACCAGAACTTGCTTCCAAAAGGCTTGACCTAAAATAAAGATGATAGCAGAGTTATTTGCTTTGGTTTCCTCTTACAATTGCTTTGGGTTTTTTGTTTGTTTTTATGGAAACACCAAGGATCTTCACTAGTTGGTTAGGGCGTATTTCTTGTAGGATCAACTTTTTACCCAATGCAGCAAACAATCCTGTTTCAGTGCCTTCTAGAAATTTAAGACATAAAGGAAGTATTGTTAACTCTGGGGGTAACAAAGTATGAAGTTTGTCTAATACTGAGTTTTACAAAGGGAACATGCTTTACAAGTACCAATCACTTCAAGATTTTCAATGTTTGAACCTAAGTGAAGTCATTATGGTTATTAGCCATAATTTTCCTTTTTGCTGATAACTTCAAATGTATTAATTTATTTCTCTGCCTGAGTTTTAGACTACTTTTTCACCAAATATTTCTTCTAATTTTTGTAGCAGCCTTGCATAATAGGCAAACATCATGCTGTGAGTTTTTAGTAGAACTTAGTATTTAAAAAAATAAACTCATTTATTTTAATATATACGTATCAACCTATTTACTGAATGCCTATGTGAGAAAACTTTATTTCTGCTGCCTGTCTAGTTTTATTGTCATTGTTCATTGTAAGTGATGTCTTCACTGACAAGAACTTTGGGTACTATGTGTGATGAAAGCATTTCTAATTTAATTGTTTAGCTTTAAGCTTTGATCTGCACTGGGATCGTGGTTTGCTGAGACACATTTTAATTCAGTTACTTCAAATTCAAAACAAATCACTTTACTAGTAAAACATCCATTACTACTAGTCACTGGGACACTTGTCCAGTCCCAAACTCTGCACATCTCAGTGAGCTTTTACACAGCTAGAATAGCCATTGTGAGGCTGAGCTTAGGGCTTTCCACTTTTACTGTCAATTATATTTTAAAGCATTTATGCATCACACACACACCAAAAAGAAGTAATGATGGAGCTGAAACTAGAAAAGCAATTAGCTTTATATTCTCTTCCATAATTCACATGACCTTTGGTCTGCATTCTACCTTTCCTCATAATTTAACATTATACCCATGAATGCATGAATGTATATATATATATATATATGTGTGTGTGTGTGTGTGCATGTGTGTGTGTATGTGTGTACACTCATACAAGTGTATACAATAGGCTAGGATTTGCCTATCAAGGAGAACATATGTTCTTTTTCTTTTTCCTTCTGAGTTTGGTTTATCTCACTTAATATTTATTTTCCAAGTGTGACCATTTCCTGCAAATTTCATTTTTCTTTAGAGCTGAACAGTATTACATTTTGTGTATGTATCACATTTCCATTATTTGTGGACAGACGTCTAGGCTGCTTCCATGGCCTCACTATTGTAAATAAAACGATAAATGTGGAGGGGCACATATCTCTGAGGCAGGATGGGAAGGTTTCTGGGTAGCTCTGAAGAGCAACAGGTAGTTCATATGGTTGTTCTACTTTTTAATTTTGTGAGAAACCTCCAAAGTGATTACCAAAATGGCATCTGAGTGTGCTCCCCCACCAGCGGTAAATAGCTCTTTTTTCCTGACATCTTCTATGACACTTGTTGTCAGATGTGTTGCTGACAGTCGTTCTGACTGAGGTGAAGCAGTTTCTCAAAATTGTTTTAATTTACATTTCCCTGATGTCTAGAAATGTTGAAATTTTTTAAAAATAATTAATGGCCATTTGTGATTATTCTTCTAAGAAATGTTCATTTCACTAGCATTTGTTTGTTGGCGGTTTATTTCTTTGGAATTTGATTGCTGTAGTTCTTTGCAAATTCTGGATATTAGGATTCTTATTTGAAGTATATACAGCCTTTACTCCCATTTTGTGGGCTATTTATGTGCTCTGCTGGGAGTTTCCTGTGCTGTGCAGAAACCTTTTTATTTTACAAAGTTCCATCTGTTGACACTTGGGGCTAGTTTCTGTGCTGCTAAAATTCCATGCATAAAGTTTAGAAAGTGACAATAATCCTAAGCATTTACAGAGCAGAATGTTCGAAGCTGCCAGCAATGAGCATTCTGTGATCAATCTCTCAAGCCTTTTCACCTAATGGTGGCTGAATTTGGCTTACAGCCTAATTACTGGCTTTGAGCTGCTCTAAAAATTGTTAGGCTATCATATATTAAACTCAAAAAATTCAGCTTCCAAATGCTCTTCATTATGTTGTTTGTATTCTCTTTTTCTAGTGAGTTAGTTGATAGTTTACTGTTTGACATAAAGGTTACGTTTTTTGCTGTAACACGTACTTCAACATTTATTCTATAAAACACAGCAGAGTTTTCTACATTGCTTTTCTTCATAGTAACATCCTCTCCCTTTTTATTCTTCCTTCTTTCCTTCCTTCCTTTTGTCCTTCCCTCCCTCCCTTTCTACTTTCTTTTTTCTTTCTCCTTCCTTCATTTCTTCCTTTCTTTTTTTTTCATTTTGTACTTTCACTAGTAACTTTCAACATTTCGTGAATGCCAAGGAACAAATGATGAATAAAGCAGTGTAGGTATTGCTCTGGGTAGCCAAGGGCATCTTAGAACATATTGTTCAGATCACACTGTGGCAAATTCAGTGCTCAGACTGTCTGCCAGACAGGTTTTAACCTGTTCCACATCATTTATTAAAATGCCTTTCTTTTTATGATCATGTAGTTATTATGTATCAAAGACCAACTGACCACATACACACACACACATACACGCAGAGATACACACACACATGCATACACACAAACATACATACAAAACATACACAATATTTTTCATAACATTTAAATTTATTGTTAAATCATTTGTTAAGACACAAAATCAATCTCATTAATGGTATTTTTAGATCTCCTTGTAGGTTTTAATTTATTTTTGAATCCAAATGTTTAAACATATACACATTTCAAACTATTAGCTATCCCCGAATAAAGCTTACCCCTTCTATTTTTGAAGACACAGTTGGACTTTATTATGAAAAGATTTTGACACAGATTTGAGCAAACGGGTTAATTGAAGGAAAGACCTCCTGGTAAATGGTAGTGACTCCCAGGAGTGGAAGTGGGCTTCTCAAGAGAGTTCTTAAGTAGCTTCATATTAGCCATATATTTGATTTTGTGACTTCTGAAGTTAAACTCTCTAAAGATTTCTAAAGAACTTCATTGAAATCATAGGGTGGTTACCGAGGTTCAATAGCGAGGAAGAGAAATTGGAAAATACAGTTGAGCCCAAGAAATAACCTTTTGCACAAGACACCACTAGCCCAGGCACTTAGACCAGCAACCAATAAATGGGACCCCATTAAACTAAGAAAGACACACCATTTGAGCAAAGCAGACAGAAGAAAAAAAAAAAAAAACTCTGCTAATTATACATATGATAGTGAGTTAGTATCTAAAATATATAAAGAACTAAACATCAAGAAAACCAACAACCCAATTAAAAAGTGGGGGTATCATATATAAAAAATAAAAAGTGGGGGTACAAGGTTAAGAAGAGCCCTCCTCAAAAGATGAAACACAAATGCCTGAGAAAATTAAAAAAGTTTAACATCCTCAGCCATCAGGGAAATGCAGAATTTTTGAAGAGATTTTTTAAAATCTTTTAACAGTTTATAGATATTGGCAGCATTGTCTTTAAGGTACAACATTTGAGGCAACAGTTCTTCAGAGATTGTCTCTTTCTGGTCTTTAGGGATGTTAGCAGCAGTTGCAGGGCAGGATCCAGAAACATGGCTCCACACTGGTGCCTCTAGCACACCTCTCTTTGGATGAAGCTGGGGTTCTCAACTTCAGTGCAGAAGAGAATTTCAGGATGAGATAAGATAGAGTGTGAAAAGGAGGTGTAAACATTTAAGCATGGAATAGGGACTTCCCAAGGGAAAGGGTTGCTGCAGAATCTCTTCTCTCTCTGCTGTCCTACTTTACAACCTCCCTTACCTGTCACTGAGATCAGATGAGCACTTCAGATTGGCCACAGCCAACTTCTGATAACCGTCTCCTTATACAGTGTCACTCTACTGTTATATGAACTGTGTGCAGCTTAGAGACGTGCTCTTTCCTTTTTCCTTTTTATCTTTATTCTTTTTATCCAAACTTTTAAACAAACTCTGCTTTAATTTTTTTAACATGTTTGATTATACATTTGGCTATATTAAATTTTTAATGTTGCCATTTTTTTGGTGGTTTTGTGTCACCTTCTGTGATTCCAGTTTTTACTTTCTTTTGAGTTATTATCCTTTAGAATCTAATTTTAATTTTTCTGTTGGCTTTTGTTAGTAATTGGTTTTGAAGCTATAATGTGAGTCCTGTGTAACAGTGTGTTTGAGATTTGTTCTTCACGTATCAAATAAGATTCCAGTCTTTGAGATCACCCTTTACTCTGCTGTTAATGTTCACCATTTATATGCATGGTTATTATGCAATGTTATTCTCAAAAGAAACTAAAAGGCAAATAATAATAGCTATCTCAATATTTATCATGTTGAATGCTCTTATGTGATCAAGTTTCCTGTTATCTGACAGATGTTTGAAAATGGTATTTAAGTGTTTAGGGCATGTCATTGCATTCAACTTACTACTCACATATTTCACTTCTAAATATACTTTCATTTCATTTTCATTTTGAAATATAATGTTTTGCTGGACAAATGTTTTTTGTTGAATATATAAATATTTAAGCTAAATATTTCAGTACCTACATATTTCTTCCACCATTCGAAAGATATTGGCTTCTTCTCTAATCTTGACAATAATAGTTCAAACAATAACTACAGCTGCCTCATCGTCTTAAATTTTTCTTCTATGATGCTGCCTCAGCATCACATCAGGAAAGTCAAAATGAGGACAAAACTAACACTAATGCTTCTTCCCCAAGGACCATAATGCTGAACGTCTATACATATATATACATGCATAAGAATATACAATGAATTAAATAATCACCACCAAGTATCACAGGATGAAACTCTAGCAAAAAGATGCTTTTATTAATTGCTGTGGTATAGTTTTATAAATAACAACCAATGTTACAGAAAGGAAAAACTAAAAGAAAATCAGCATGAACGGCTAAAGTAGATAGTAAAAAGTATATATTATAAATGTGCTGAGGAAAAACCATATTCATGCTACCAGATTCTAGAGATTGGTTGTGGGTCTGCCACTCCTGATAAAAAGCACATTGTGTTTAGAACTGACTTTAATTTAGAGCCCAAGGAGAGAGGCACTATATTCTTTCAGAGTGAAGCTGCAACTTTGTGTAGTAGAGACAGAGCCAGGAAGGGCTGAGCTGCCACCCATCCTGGTTGGTGGGTGTGTCACAGATATTTCTGGAGTTCAACTCTAAGTTAATCATCACTTTTATAACATGTCAAATGACTCAAAATGACCTAAGAATCTTAAGCACAATGCTTTTTAAGTTTATGTTCTACCAGACTAGGCTTTATATTATTAATCTATTTTTTTCCATGTCTCTCTTTTATTTTCATGACTAAAACATATTTTAGAATCAAGTCATAGAAAAAACTTAGTGATGTAATTTTGACAGCAGAGACTAGAGTGAATGCCAGATGACTTCTAAAATTGTTTGACGAAAGAGCCACCTAAAAGTAAAACTGTTTTTGTTTGTTAAGTAGAAAATTATTACAGTATCCAGTCCACTGGAAAAAGGGAAGCGTATTTGGTAAAATACATAATAAGGGAAGAGAGAATAAGAAAGAGAGCAAAAGAGGATGAGAGATAACTATTTTTCAAGAATTGTTTTCATCTCAGAACGCTTATGTACTATTGCAATGAGATAATAAAGGATCCAGCGACATAATTTCAATCGTCATTGTGGCTGTATGACTCTTCATTGTGATATAGGTGCAATGATTTAAAGCTATACTGTCTCTTTGGTATAAGATAAGATGTAGTTCTATGTCATTTTTATTCTTAATTTAGGAATAAAAAGTTAGGAAAATGGTCTTTTATCCAAGGTAGCCTCCAAGTCTGCAATCCTGTGCACACAGGTACAACTTAGAGGGGTTTTCATTCTAAAAGAAAATAAGTAAATAAATAAACAGATAAATAGATAAATAAATAAATAAATAAATAATAGGGTGAGAGGGAGGGGAGAAAAAAATAAAGAGTGGGAGACAGGCAGATGAGAAATACTTTTTCCTTTGTTTTGATTATAGACAATATTTCAAATTAGTATGGTTTTTCTTGTAGATTTTACATATGGTTTGGTATAACATATTTTGTTATTTTATAAATATGATGCAGCCATATCTCTTTCCAATGTAAAAAGAAAAACTTCTACATTTTTTTCTCTAGCTAGTCTAGGCATCTAACAGTGTTCTCACAGTGAGGAAGAATAAATCACATACCTTTTCAAGTAGTGTACTTTTTATATGTCTGGGGTAATTTAGAAAGCTGTCTTTTGTGTTCTGTGTGATGCTTCCAATCAAAGTATTAAACACCAGGGATGCGTTCTACCAACATCTTCTTTTACCACAGAATCAGGCTTTCAGAGAGGAATGAGCATCACTCATTTCAGTATTGACCTTTTGCAAATAAGGCACAGTTTCGAGAGCTGAGATGTGGTATTGAGTAACTGAGGTCAGGTACCCAGGTGGGGACAGTGCCGAAGCTGGATGGAGGTTTCTTGCTTGCTGATGCAGAAGTTTTCATCTTACCTAGTTTCTTTAATTTACAGCTAAATTTATTAAGTAGACACATGTTTGTTATAGCTTGTGTCCACTTTAATATTGTTGCTTTAAGTCATCAAATGAGTTACTCCCATAAATAGCCTTTTATGTTAATGAGTAAGGGCTTGTTCTCAAATCAAGGGTAAAATTATGAACATGCTCCCAACTCCAATTTGTAAAACACAACACAAGATTCTAATCTGACCAAATGCTTTCTATAATGTGTCATTATTGTAAATAGTCTAGGGCTTATAGTCAGTGTATCATTTCAAAATATTTCAAAATGTTAATTTTGATAAATTAATTTCCTTCTGTAGGTATTCTACTACTTTTTAAAGATCTTCTAAATTAAAATCATTTTTCTCAGGGAAACACCAGTAATTTATGTCAACCCACACTTCTCAGCTCAGAGATTCCTCTGTGTGTGTGTGTGTGTGTGTGTGTGTGTGTGTGTGTGTGTGTATGTCTGTGTGTCTGTGTGAGTGCATGTGCGCACATGTGAATAATAGCCAACCATTCATCAACTATGCTTGAATGCTATATTGCTTTTTCTTAGTTTTGGCATACTTATAGTTTATGTACATAAATATTTCCACTTATGAGAAGTTTGGTCAGAGAATATATCTTATTTAATGATTAGTAAACAACATTTAATTGGACCAAATAAAGTTTTAATATGTGTTCACTCACAGCTCCATTCTATTATTAGTCATATTACATCAGTGAAAACAGCCTCTGTCACTTGTACTTTTTCTTGGTGGGATTCTGGAACTGAAAGAGATGAAAACCTCTATGTGGCTGACTGTAAGGAATAAGAGCTGCATCCAAAGACTAGGCTATGATAGATGGACCAGTGGGTACATGGAAACAGTGAAGATGGAAAATATGCTCTCTAATCATTAATTATTAATTGGTCATAAAAGTAGGGGAGAATTAATAATGAAGCAACAGTAACTCCAAAGATTCTTTGCCTCAGAACACTAGTGCCTCAACAAAGATTTATTTCATTCTAACAAGAGAAAAATCTCATATTTATATTTATTCATTTAACATAATTTTAACATATATTATGTCCTAATCTTTAACATTATTCTTCTGTTTTCCCCTTCTCCCTTTCTGAGATAAGGCTTTGGCATGACTCTAGCAGATATTCCTTAAACAGAAGCTGACTTTTGTGACTATATGTTCACTCTTTCCTTTGACTGGTTTTCTTTTTTTTTTTTTTTTAACTTTATTTATTTATTTATTTATTTGCCTTGGTGTTTAACTACAGACAGTTGTTAGCTGCCATGTGGGTGCTGGGAATTGAACCCGGGTCCTCTGGAAGAGCAGACAGTGCTCTTAACCACTGAGCCATCTCTCCAGCCCCTTGACTGGTATTCTTTCAAGCATATAGAAATGTCTTCAAGGTCATACTCAACATGGTCCACAATAAACCACCCTATATTTACATTAGTTCTATTTTTTAGTCTGACTGGAAAGTTTTTTAGTCTTAATCCTACAGGCAGTGCCATTTTCTATGTCTTTGTGTCTTTTCAACTAATAGAAATCAAAAAAATAGCCAGATGTAAAAAGCCCAAATCCTTGCCTTTCTGCCTTAAAAATGCCTACAGTAGCTTATTTAACCCACTGTGGGAATGACTGCATTCTCACAATAATTAGATCAGCCATGTTTCCCAGAATCAGAGCAGACAGAGGTCACCACCACTGTCTAAGTCAGAGAATGTACTCTGCAGCTGAGAAACCCAGACCCCTGTGCATGCAAAGCAGCTCCTTCCTCTCACTTTCTACACCTTTTGTGTATCTCCAATAAAAAGGTTAAATGAATATGCCTCATTTCTTTGACTCTCACTGAAATGAATATTTTAGTTATTCATACATTTTGAAGAAAAACCATTAAAAATGTCAAGAGACAATAAATCATCGCAGGGCCTTTTTATTATTTATTGTTTTCTTTAGTTTTTGGATGTTGGATTGTGACATGTTCATGGCTTTTGACTCATTCAGTTTTCTTGTAGACAGTGATGATCCAAAATTTCCTTATGATCACCAATTACCATCCTTTTTCACCCACCCACAGAAAAGTATATTTTCTTTATTTTCCTCCTCAAGTTCATATTCTCTTTTAATAATTTTTAGAAATCAAATCATGTGTAAAGCAATACCACTTTCTCAAGTTCCTAGCACAGCATGTGACCAGTCAAAATATTTGTATAAGGCATGCTGTGCATCATAGATGGCAGCTGATAATTAGGTTGAGGCCAATAAGCAAGGTTTTCCTCCAAGGCACAGATGGATTCAGACATTTTGATAGGAACAATCAAATTGGAAAAATGATGGGATTTGCTGCAATTAAGCTGAGCAAAGCATTTGAAGTGAAATCAAAATAACACTGTTATTGTCCTTTACTGTCAGGAGTAGAGATCGGGGTTTGTCTTGTACACATGACTCAAATGCGTTTTACCAGGGTAATGTGTATGACCTATCTTAATCCTGTCTCCAGAGCAAAAGGTTAAAAGGCTTGAGAAATTATAAAATTAAAGATTTCAGTGCATGGTGTGATTTATAAGTAGATACAAAGGGAAAAGAGGTTGTAAGAAGCTCCAGCCAGCATTTCTTTTCCTCAGCTGTGCTTTTCTTTGGGGAAATATACAAAGCAATTAACTTTCTCATGCGTCACTATGATAAAATCATTGCATAACTAGTGTGTCTCCAGTGCATCTGTGTGCCTCTTACGTAGTTTAGTATGTTGTCCTCAGTAATAAATAACACCTTGCTTTATGATGCCTCCTTTGGTCATAAATATTATTTAATTGTGCCATGCTACCTTGTTGAGTTAGTGATGGCTTCAAAGGGAAAGACAAGAGCAGTGAGAGTTTATTTTGGTCTGCCTTAGACACTGAGAATACTCCTGACTCAGCACCACTGTGACCTGTGAGATCTGCTGAAATGAGAGCCTCAAAGAACACAGGTATCTGAGTAGATGATAGGGAAGAAAATTTAACTATTTTTTGTTATACATAAGCAAATTTCAAAAATTCAAAGCTTAAAAATAAGTTTCAAGAAAGCATTTTTTCTCCCTAAAATTCCCACTTATTCCCAGGTTTGTCAAGGACTCCTTGGTTTCCATAATATTCTAAATGAAAAGGTACATATTTCTTGCTTTTAACTTTCTTACTATATTAATAACTGACATATTAAATGCATATATCATACTAAACACATTGACATTCATTATGACATTATACATATACTTTATTGTTCTGATTTGACAGATCAGAAAATTAGGCTTAAGTCAAATAACTTGCTCAAAGTCATATAACTAGTGTGTTGTAGACATAGAATTTAGACCATAGCAAGTTTGCCTTCTGATATTAATTATGCTCTAAAAGAAACTGTATGCCTAGGTGTTAGGTATGTTACTATTACATTATTTGTATGTATATTGTATATTTATTTTTAGCATTTATTGTTTGTGTTGTGTACATGTCACAGCATGCCTATGGAGGTCAGAGAACCATTTTCCCCTTTCACCAAATGGGTTCCAGGGATAGCGTGACAGCTAGAACCCTTACCAGTGAACCACCTTGCCAGACCGCATCAAGTTTTGATAAATTATGCAATACATATGCATGTGTTCATTTCTTTTATTGATCTGACAGTTTAGAATTGTTAGCTACATGACCTTGTAACAGAAATAAGATGGGATTGAAATGATAGATAGTTCAGTGGTTAAGGGAACCTGCTACAAAGTCTGATGCCCTGAATTCAATCCCTAGACTCTACCTGGTGGAAGGAGAGAACCATCTTCTACAGGTTGTCATCTGGCCTCTATTTTTGTGTTGTGGTATGTACATACTATTGGCCTCCCCCACCCATGAATACATACATAAATGTGAAAAAAATAATTATGTTAACACATTTTTCAATTGTTCTGATAGAATTTAAATTTTTGTGAAGTATTGGACACTACTGTTAACTGGTAGCCATAGAAACACAGCAAGAAATGCAAAGTGTTCAGAACAGTGCCTACACCATACCAAGTACTCAAGATATCTGTTACTCAACCAAGTAACAACCATAAAATAGCAAGCAAGAAAATAAATTTCATTCAAATTTATAGGAGGAGAAAAGAAATAATGTTCTTTTTCAACATATAAACTAAAGCACATTAAAATATTGTAACAAGAAAAAAATGTTTAGTCTGCAACTTAGTCTAATAAGATTACATAAATTATGAATTTGCACAGACTTTCATACAAACACATTCATGTTTCTCTCAATGTGTCCAATGTGATACTGACAATGATGATGATGTTTTAATAGTAAGTCTCATTAAGAAAAAGCAAGATGCTCACACATCTGTATCCCAGGAACTCTGAATCCTGAGGAGAGAGCAAGCATCATGAGTGTCCAAAGCATGTCAACACTGTTGGCACATACTGTGTACACAATAACATCTGTGCTCTTGAAATTAAATGGCTAACTTCTTGCATTTTTCTGAAATGATTTAAAAGGGAGGATTTTTCTTATGTTGGCCATACTCCATAGTAAGCATCCAGTAGTTTCTATTTCTTTATCCATGGAGGATATGTTTCAAGACATACATAGAGTATTAGAAATTGTGGGTGGTACCTGACCCCCTATGTCCTAACTGCCTGGTGGGCAAGGTGTACATGCTTCACAAAGCAATGGTAACTCTTGGGCTAGATGAAACGGACAACTTAAAACATACAACTTCTTGCTTGCGGAATTTTCTGTTTAATATTATTGGGCTACTCTCAAGTATGGGTGGCTGAAACCATGGAGTATAAGAAGAAAAACCAATGATGTTGGAAATTACTCTATCTTTATTTGTATGCCCTTGGTCAAATCCCTGCAGATGCTTCATTGTGTTTCAGGATTTTTCTCATGTTCCTGATCACAATCCTAGACAACTTAGCCTTCATTTCTCAAGTATGATGTTTTGTTTAACCATGTGAACTTCTGTTTTGTTCTGATATTTTTTTTTAAAAAAAAACTCCACATTCTATTTAAAGACATGTTGAATCCAGGAAATATAAAATAATCTTAATAGGAACCAATATTCCACACCTTACTCATTTAGCAGACACAGATTTTGTGCTATTTTAGTAACTTGCAATAAATCATGTGCTTGGGATTTTCTTACACAGATGTGTCTGATGCCTGTGGAACTCATCATATTTTTATGTATGAATACTTATTTAGGGCAATTGGCATAATGTTGGTGATCACAGGACAAGAATTAACTGAGGATTCCAGCCTCTGACTTTCTGAGGTTGTTCAACATCCCACAGCGTTAATCTGAGAACTGGCATGGACACTGAGTAAATATAGTAGCCCTTCTAAGAACATTTAAGACTTGTTGTTTGACTTGTAAATTAGTATTGTAGTAAATGCTAAGTGCTCTGGTGTTATTTATATAGTAGCATTTAGCATGGATTTTTCACCTCAAATTTTTTTTAATGCTTTTTTCTTTTCTTTCTCTTGCCTATTTTCTTGTTCTGGGTATGTCTTCTAGAATGTTGTTCATTAGACCTAGTGAAAAAGGATGAGATTGACAGTTTTCAGATGTTACAAGAACACTCTTCAGCTTTTCTGTGCCAAGTACAATGTTAGTTCTAGGTTTATCATATGTGGCCTTTAATGTGTTGAAGAACGTTCTTGCTGTATGTGACATATTCAATTTTTTTCAAGGCCTTTTCTGTATCTATTGCGATGGCTGTGCATTTTATATGCCAATGCAGTATGCCGTTTCTATTGATTTGCATATGTGCTATTGTACATTCTATCTAGAATTGTAGAAAAGCCTCTCTAGAAAGGTGCTAAGGTGGTCCAACAGATGTTCAAAGAGTCAGGAAGAATTTGGAAACTCAGGCAAAAAGAGTTGCATCAGCTCATAATCAGTGAACTTCAGGGAAACACATCAAGTATTGCAGAGTTACCTAAGAATCCACAAACTGTCTGTTAGAAGTAAGCACACTGCTGCTCAAACTTTAGCATATCAGATCTAGGTAAACTAGTCATCCAAAACCATCCATCTTTTCTGGTTCTTTCCTTATCCTCACTCTCTTTTGCATAACCACTCCTTTGATGCTGAAGGAGTTGGAAACCAGTCAGTTCTGTGAGTAAGAGGAAACAGGTAATAATTCTCCCTCCATCACCAGCCCTGTAGCTGGGGAGAGAAGCTTTGGCTTATTACACTGTTCATAGTGACGACTACACTGGCTTCTTCCTAGCCAAGCTGATTGAAGGATGCTTTACTATCACTTATTAGCACAAGTTATGAGTTTGCCCTAGGTGTTCCCCAGATGGCTTCCTCTTGACCTCACTGAATTCATCGTTTTGTCCTGATGAATTTTAGTTAGAATTTTGTTGAAAATATTTGCAGGGGTGTACATTGTAGGTATTTGCTGTATCTTTATGTGTGATTGTATGTCTATCCTTCTTTACAGCTTTCATATGGAGGTAAAACTGACCTTGTAAAGGTAGATTGACAATAATCCTTTCTGTTGAATGTTTTTATAATTATTATTTAAAAATACATATTTTATTTTATGCTCATGAGTGTTTGCCTGCATGTATGTATGTATGTATGTATGTATATATGTGCACCTCTTGCATGACTGGTGCCTATGGAAGTCAGAAGAGAACATTGATTCCCCTGGAACCTGAGTTACAGATGGTTGTGAGCCATCATGTGAGTGCTGGGAAAGATACATGGCTCCTCTGCAAGAGCAATGAGTGTTCTTCACCACAGAACCATTTCTCTAATCTCTTGTAGTTATTTTTAAATAGTTGATATCAGTTCTTCTTTAGAAATTTGACAGAATTTGACGATGAAGATGTCAAGTACTACGGTCAAGAGGAGCCATCTAGGGATTCAAATGTTTCAACATATACAGTACTACTCTTGGACAGGCTGTAGAAAAGCTCCATCAGAAAAAAATTTATTTGTATATGTATTCACTTATTGTGTGTGCATATGTGTCTATGTGTGTGGCACATGTGTGCGACAGTACCCATGTAGAGGTTAGAGGAAAACTTGAGGGAATTGGTTTTCTTTTTCCACCATGAGGGTCCTAGGGAATCAAACTTAGTTCCTTGGGCTTGATAATAATTTTTTTTTTATTTTTATCATTCTGTGATACATAGATTGTCTTTCAAAATGATAACAACCTTGGCCTCCTATTGACAAGTTTATTTCATTTTTTTTTAAACAGCTCTTTATTAGACCATCATGTTTTTTTTTTTTTAAATACTCATGATTCCTTTTTTTTTTTTTAAAAACTTTATTTATTTATTTATTTGCCTTGGTGCTTGCCTGGAACTGGAACTACAGACAATTGTTAGCTGCCATGTGGGTGCTGGGAATCAAACCCGGGTCCTCTGGAAGAGCAGACGGTGCTCTTAACCGCTGAGCCATCTCTCCAGCCCCAGCAAGTTTATTTCTTAACAAAGGCCCTCTGCTCTACTGTCTTCTTAACAATTTACCTACATTTTTAGCTCTGTCTTCATTTTGACAAGTGAAAGAAGTCTTAGGAACTATCCTGGGTTGAGTGCTAAGCCTCCCCACCATTCTCCAGTGGAGTGATAGTCATCATACTTAATTGATAGCTCTCTGAAGGGAAAATCTCTCTTCAATCATTAATTCCAGCCTTTTCAACCTCTACCCTTTCAAATATGAGATGTTCTGAAATTTGGTTTGAAGTCAAGTCTCTGTTTTGTATAATATGTCTAGGTGATCAAATAGCTGTGCCTCAGGTAAAATGGAGATAGAATTATAGACATAATATTTTGTTGTTATTACTGAGACAGGGCCTCTAATATCCTGGTTTAGCTGAGAATGGCTAAATTTCTGATCCACCTCCATAAACTTGAAGGGTGCTACAGTTATAGTTACATACTACTAGACCTAGTTATATTGTGCTAGTAGTGATCAAATACTCTACCCACTGAGCTGCACTTCCACCCTTAGATTCTTTCTGTTGCTGTTCTTGTTGACAGTCTCCTTTTGTAGCCTACACTGATGTCAAACTTCCAATTATTCTTCCTCAGCTTCCCAGCTTCTAAGATTGCAGATGCACCAGATGTGCACCACCACATCTGGCTAAAAGAATATAAAACCAAAGGCACTTTAAAAATTGGCAGTATTAAGGATAGAACCGAAGGCCTCACACATGCTGGGCAAATGTTGCAACACTGAGCTAGATCTTTTTTTTTTTTTTAATTTTTCAAGAAGGAGTTTATTAGAATTATGCCATCAAAAAGTAAATAGATTCATTTTTTTCTTTATTTTGTATTTATCAAAAAAAAGTAAAAAGAATTTAAAAAAAAATGCCGAAGAGTTAACAATAACTATACAGAGGATAATAATCATAAGCATGGCTTATCAAGGGTGGAAATGCAAATAAGATTACTACACATATATTTTCTTTGTGCTCAGCTTTCCCTCTGAATTTTTTTTTTCCATCCCTGTGTATCCTTATTGAAGGTCTCTTCCCCCTCCCACCCCATCTGATCATTTTTCTTCTCTGAAACTCCCCATCCCCTCCCTTGGCAGGGAGCAGACAGTCCTATGGTCACACTGGCCCAACAATGCTTGGATCAGTCTTCACTCCCGGCCAAATCCAGTTTTGTCCCCCCTCCCTCAAGAGTGAGTCAGGTGTTCCTATAGATGGACTGGGGTTTGAAGGGTCAGTCCAGGGTGTTTCTGATCCCAAGCTGTTCAGTGGTT